>JACXGJ010007476.1:0-30421 GCA_016801105.1 Esox niger | reverse complement strand
TGAGCTGGCCTGGTTAAGCAGTCACCTCAGATGAATTGAGCTGGCCTGGTTATGCAGTCCTTTAAGATGTATTGAGCTGGCCTGGTTAAGCAGTCCCTTAAGATGCATTGAGCTGGCCTGGTTATGCAGTCCTTTAAGATGTATTGAGCTGGCCTGGTTATGCAGTCACCTCAGAAGTATTGAGCTGGCCTGGTTATGCAGTCACCTCAGATGTATTGAACTGGCCTGGTTATGCAGTCACCTCAGATGTATTGAACTGGCCTGGTTATGCAGTCACCTCAGATACTGGAGCTGTGCTAAAAGGGTGACATGTGAAAAGGACATCTTCCAGCCTGCAGCACAGTGAAGAATGCATTTGGTATGGTGGTGTGAAAAGCATACAAAAGTCTGCCCGTATCTGCATCTACATTCCTAATTGAAACCTTCAGTGTGTAAGTCTATGTGATTCATATTGTCAGGTTATGCAATGATACTACATCTTACCGATTAAATTCAAACAGAATGACTCTTACAATTCCATTCATTGTCTGTGAGCCAGGACCCCAAATATGAGCCGTCATGCATACTTGTGCAGATTATGTCTCAAAGTGATTTAAAAAAAACATTTCTTTACACTTTATTTTTTATGTCACTTGGAGTTAGAAAATGTGTGATATCAGTGTTAGTTTTCAAGATATTGCTTGTATAGAATCAGGTCCTGAAATAATTGGTCAGTAACAGAAGTTTTGTTATTTTATTTCTATTTACCAAAATATATTCAAGTGCCAGTTAAAGAATGAATATGTTAAACTGCAGTTGCTCAGCTTTAATTTGAGTGTATTCACATCCAAATTGGAGGAACGGTTTAGGAATTACAGCTCTTTAATATGTAGCCCCCTATTTTTCAAGGAACCAAAATTAATTGGACAATTAATTCAAAAGCTGTTTCATGGACAAATGTGGGCTATTCCTTTGTTAGTTCTCCACCAATTAAGCAGATAAAAGGTCTGGAGTTGATTCCAGGTGTGGCATTAACATTTGGTAGCTGTTGCTGTGAACCCACAACATCTTCTCAGAGCAACTGAAACAGACCATCTGTAGGCTGCAAATAAAATCCATAAAAGAGATAGCAGGAACATTAGGAGTGGCCAAATAAACAGTTTGGTACATTCTGAGAACAAAGCATGCAGTGGTAAGCTCTGCAACACAAAAAGGTCCACAGAAGACAACAGTGGTGGATGTTCGTAGGCTCCTTTCCATAGTAAATAAATACCCCTACACAACATCCAACCAAGTGAAGAACACTCTGCAGGAGATTGGCATGTCATTATCAAAGTCCACCATAAAGACTTCACAGGGGCAAATACAGAGGGTTCACCACAAGGTGCAAACCATTCATAAGCCTCAAGAACAAAAAGGCCAGATTTTGCCAAAATAATTCTAGAAAAGCCAGCCCAGTTCTGGAACTGAATTCTTTGGACAGATGAAACTTTGATCAGCCTGTATCATAATGATGGGAAGAAAAAAGTATGTATCTAAAGCATACCACAGCATCTGTAAAACACAGTGGACGCAGTGTGATGGCATAGGCATGCATGGTTTCCAATAGTGTTTTTTGATGATGTGAGTGAAGACAGAAACTGTCGGATGAATTCTGATTTGTATAGGGATATATTCCACTCAGATTCAGCCAAATTCTGCAAAGTTGATTGGATGGCACTTCACTTCACATATGAACAAGGACATAAAACATACTGAAAATGCAACCAAAGAGTTTTTAATACAAAAAAGTGGAATTTTCGGCAATGGACGAGTCAATCACCTGATCTCAACTCAATCGAGCATGCATTTCACTTGCTGAAGACAAAACTTAAGGCAGAAAGACACACGAACAAATAACAACAGAAAACAGCTGCAGTAAAGGCCTGGCAAAGAATTACAAAAAAGGAAACCCATTGTTTTGTGATATCCATGCGTTCCAGACTTCAAGCAGTCATTGCCTGCAAAGGATTCTCAACAAAGTATTAAAAAAGGACTGTTTTAAGGAATGTCCAATTACATTTGAGCCCCTGAAGTAATTGGACTGTGAATGAAAATGGTTGCAATTCCTAAATGTTTCATATTATATTTTTGTTCAACCTCTTGAATTAAAGATGAAAGGCTGCATTTCAATTGAATCTCAGTTGTGTCATTTCAAATACATTGTGGTGGCGTACAGCTCCTAAAGTATGAAAATTGTTGCCAAATATTTCTGAACCTAACTGTATTACCTGTTTTTATTTATCATGAAAGATCAAATTCACAGCTACCTATCTGACACATTTTCAGAACGTTCAGGTCAACATTACTTTGACCTTTGACCGTCTTGGTAATTTCCAGAATTGCTTGTAGAAATGTACTTTGCAATTGGTTTTTCAAGGTCATGATATTACTGTTCAAATTCTATTTGATATAACAAACTTGTAAGCAGAAGCAACATCTATTTTTCTTATTGCCCATATTGGGACATTAACATAAAATGTTTAGCTTAGCTGTAGATTTCAATGCAATAGGGCAGCTATATTTTTGGATTGTAACTTTCTCTGTGCAGGCTCTGTATCACTTTACCTCTACCCAGCCTGGGGAACCCTAATTTGGACATTACAAACAATAAACAATGACAATATTTACATGGAATGAAAGGATGAAAAAAGAGGAATAACCCAAAGAAGCTCCACATTTTAGACTCAGGGACATAGACACTGACAAATTAAACGGCAAAACAGTATTGGTCCAAATGAACTTAGGCAACCCCCTGACTCATGGACTAAAACTAGTGCTTCAACTCGGAATACCCTGTAACTGAATGACCAAAGACCAAATGTAAGCTGTTTTTGGCCTACAACACCTTCGGTATCACAGAAGTGATCCTGAGATAGGCTGGCTTTCCACTGCAACCACTGCCTATGGCACAAGAGTCCCCCTAGTGGTACAGGAGAGAACCATCACTTGTTTCTCTTCTTGGTTGTGATTGGAAGATAAACAAATAAATAACGTGAGAACATCATGCAGTCAGAAAGGGTTCAGCAATTCCTACTGTTAATATCAATGGCGCATCTCTCTCACTCTCTCTCTCCCTGGCACAGCGTTTGCCCTAAGCATGTTCCACTGGTAACTGAACTCAGTAGCTGATCAGAACCAGGTGGACTGGGTCTCTCCATATGCTTCTCATTTGGGCAGGATGTAAATGGGTTCAATTAGAACCAAATGCACAACCTGTCAGCCAGTGGAAGTCGGTGGCAGACTTTGAACAGGCTTTAGATGCAGGGGCCAGACTTTATTAACTCTCATATAACCACTAATATCAACATACCACTTGAGATTTAGTTCAGGGATGACTGATAAATATTTACATTATTGGAAATTACTGGGAAATTATTTGAGGATATTTTTTCGTATCCTTCGGTCAATGTTATTTGTCAGTGGTGGTGGTTAAGTAAACCGAATAAAAGCTTGGATTGCAATCATTCCTGGTGAATGCTTTATATGGTCATTAACAATCTGTAATTTGGCTGAACCATCATTCCTATTGGGTTTAATGCCTCTCTTTACACACCAGCATGGAGGTACTTATGCATACACACACATGCACACGCGCACACACCCACATACACACACAAACACACACACACACACACACAAATTCTATAATTCCACTGGTTATAAACTTGCCTAACAAACAGGAGCTCTTATGGGTTAGTGGAGAAACTGCGCCATCAGTTATGGCTGTTAAAAAAGCTCTGTCATTAAAATGTAAGACTTCCAGGAAACTGACCAAGTGTAACAACTCTCCTGTATTTTGACTGGCTGGGAAAATGCATGACATGTGTAATGAATGCATTGCTGAGGCCTTTAGAAATATAGTAGTGTATATTAAGCCACCAGACATGGTTTTAAGATGTACTTACTTCCATTAAAATATGGTCAGTATTTAGCCAGATCTGCAATGTTGGGTGGGCAGGGTTTGCACTTGGGACAACACATTTGAAAATATTGCAGACATAGAAAGATAAAATAAATAGTTGAAAAAACTCAAACTATGCTTTGAAAATCATCAACATAGTTCCAAGAAAGGCTTGTGATACTATTATGGTTGAGATATTATTACTGTTGAGATACAATACTATTACACTGTTGAAATACTATTACTGTTGAGATACAATACTATTACACTGTTGAAATACTATTACTGTTGAGATACAAACTATTACGCAGTTAAGATGCTATTACTGTTGAGATACAAAACTATTATACATTTGAGATGCTATTACTGTTGAGATACAATACTATTACGCAGTTGAGATGCTATTACTGTTGAGATACAATACCATTACACTGTTGAAATACTATTACTGTTGAGATATTATTACTGTTAAGATACAATACAATTACTCTGTTGAAATAATATTACTGTTGAGATACAATACTATTATGCAGTTGAGATGCTATTACTGTTGAGATACAATACTATTACACTGTTGAAATAATATTACTGTTGAGAAACAACACTATTACGCAGTTAAGATGCTATTACTGTTGAGATACAATACTATTACACATTTGAGATGCTATTAGTGTTGAGATACAATACTATTACGCAGTTGAGATGCAATTACTGTTGAGATACAATACTATTACGCAGTTGAGATGCTTTTACTGTTGAGATAATATACAATTACGCAGTAGAGAGAAAATATTATTTGAGCCCATGTTTGAAGTAGCCTGGGCTAGTGGAGGACGGCCCTCTATCTTTAGATGTATCCCTCTATTCCAACGTTAACCTTGGCCTCTCTGATTATCCGTCATTGTATCTCCTGTTCCCTAAACGTGAGGAACCAGAGAACGGAAGGCCGGTAACGGAAACCATGTGAGGGATAGAAGTAAATCAAGTTTCCTTTGTGCAGGTGTTCTCTCCTCACACCCATGTTTAGAAGCTAGTGAGGTATTGGTTACCATACAACACACCTCCACCCATCTACCATGAAACTTGAAAAGGTTGTATGTGTGTGTGTTTGTGTGTGTGTGTGTGTGTGTGTGTGTGTGCTTGTGTTTTTAAAGTGAAGGATGTGACATAAATGATAGAAGGAACTTTTATGTTCTATATCCTGATATGAACGTTAAATGGAAAACAGCTCGGGGCCATGGCGGTATTTCATCTTCTTTGGATTTGACATCGTATTAAGATCGTTAGATCATTAAAAAGTAAGAAGGGGAGAATGTAAAAGAGAAAAAACGGTGAGAGAGATGAAAGAGGTAAGAAAAATACCGAGCAACTTACCAGAAGGAAGAGGACTGGCGGACGGGGGGAAAATTACATTGTGTTATCCTGCACAACCAGCGCTTGTTTGGCCAGTGAACGGACAGACATCTAGGAGGGAATCTCTGACATACAGTATCTAGCCATTCACATCGTGTGAACTAACACCTTTTAGACCTCAGTACTATGTGTGCTATGCTGAAGGCTTGGGTCATCTGCCCTACGCCAGAATGGCAGTGACCACACAACCCTGCCCATCACCAGAATGACTGGTGTTGTGAAGACAAATAACTGCTGCTGTCTACCACGCTGTGCATGAATTTCCCCCACGGAGAGAGGAAGAGGGAGGAAGAAAGAGGAAGAAAGAGAAAAAAAGAGCAAGAGATAGAGAGAAAACACTCTCTGTGTTGTGTCGGGTGCTTGCATGCTAATTGTGGTTGTTAGCCATGGGGAGCATCTACTCCAAGCCCATCGGTCCTAGCTTACTTCCTGGTTGAGTGAGTGGTGTTGACAGGCAACCGCATGTGAAAGGTAGTGTGTGGGAGAACGGGTGTCCAGCAGTGTTGGCGTATACTCTGGAACAATCAGTTGATTCAAAATGCTACCTTAATTCAATGAGTACGAATGAATGGAAGAGAGACAGTGAGACAGATAGAGCACTTCTTTAGAATTGTGAATTGTGAGAAAATACAAGGGAATCAGAAGTTCAGTTTGTTAGCCCGAAAACCTATCACAGAAACATTGTGCAGGAGAACAGCAAAGACCTAACTTCAGATCAGTTATTTCCTTTCGGTTAACCTAGGGAAACCCCTTGCTGGGTGGGCATATATTTCTGCAGCAGCAGATCCAAACCTGGGCATGAAAAACGCACAGGGAGAGAAAGGTTAAAGAAGTAGAGGCTGTATCTTTCCCCACCTGGGACCAGACAGATGTTTTCCCAACTCCAGCTGTGCCAGATGCGTGTTTGCATGTGTGGGAGGGGGGCGACCACCTGTGCAGTGTGTTTGTGCTTGTTTGTGAGTGTGAGTGCGTGCGTGCACTTGGAAATACTGTAGCCCACTGTACACTGTCCTCAGAACCAAGCCAGAACCTACCATAAAGGATGGAATGCAAGAACAGAGAAAGAACAGTGTGAAATGACAGTGCTATTGTTTGATACATGCGCAGTATCTGTAGACGTGACTGGTACAGCCTTTTCCAGGCCAGTTCTGAGAATGATCAAGTGGCGTAAAAACAAACCTGTTGGGAAAGGATGTAGCAGCGGACGCAAAACCACAAAATATGTAAAGGGTTCAAACAACATATGTTAGTTTTGTGTCATTCTGATTGCAACATTTCTAAATTATCTTCTATTTACTACTTGAATTGGTGGGTTCAGGGACATATGTGTTAGCATTAAAGAAAAATATCCATCGATATCAATGCAACACTGGTATGCACAGCAACACATTTAACAATGAAACATCAACTTAAAAAGTATTAAGACCTGAATGCTGGGCGGTAAAATCATGAGTCACGTATTCTTCAGAAAACGCTTCGCAAAAGAGCTCTTGATTTACAGACACTTTGATCTAAAGAGAAACCAATTATTTACTGAGTATTTGAAGAAGATAGGCAGTGGCCTGATCTGCTCGTCAAAGAAACATTGAGTGTGAATTACATTTTAACTGAGGCTGTCCTAATATAGACATCCTATCAGTGGCTTGATGTAACCTCGGTAAGTTTTCTTTTATTCTTTGATGGCCTTCGTCCGACTGTTTTAAAAGTAATGGAAATCCTTCCTTTATTTACCTCGGAGCAACAGCGGCGAGTGCTAAGCAGATATCGATTGAAAATAAAGCGAACAAAGACTTTCTTAAAGTAAAGAAATTGGGCAGTAACATGTTTTATGTGAAACATAATGAATAGGTGAAACCTGGGGAGACAATACAACTCTACGCCGTGATGAAACCGCGGGACACGAGAGATTAAACGCCTCACGGTAAAGGTTCAAGCCAACTTCCACAGGAGCTGCAACACTGCTGTGCTCAACGTCAAGCAAAGAAAGAAAGCAGCGGACTTTATTCTCCAACCTTCCTGGGAGCGGTGCTAAAGCCCAGGCACAAAAGGGGGTGAAAAACAAGCCAATCAATTAATGCCCCCCTCCGTTGGCATCCATTGACAAGGAGAAATGCTTTCAGGGCCTGTGTAGGTCTTAAAGCTCTGTGGGTTGCTGAGTGCAGTAGCGTCGAAGAGAGGAGTCAGGATCTACTCTCTGTCTCGGCGTACGTGCGTGCGTGTGCGTGCTTGTGTGCGTGCGTATGTGTGTGTGCGTGCGTAGTGAAAACCTCGGTGTTGAATGAGCACATTCAAGGGAGCGTAGCACTCTTTAAATGCCAATGAAAATAAAGAGGGGGGAAATTGTAGGCACTCCGAAGTCACAGGGGAACAAACCAGCAGAGCGAGATAGAGGGAGCAAAAAACCCGCATTGCCAAGAGACTTCGTATAGTTTAGCAGCCCTGCACTCCTGTACATGGTGTCCGTAAATTCTCTTGTTACTATTATTTGGGCTCTACTTTTATTGGTCGAGACAATGACAGAGGCTTTGTTTGTTTTTTTACTATTATATGCTGACCAAAAGGACGAACGTTGGGAGCCAGTTTGGGACATACATACTTCTGTTATTTTCAGTATAATGGCAACGCACTACTGAACAACAAGACAGATGATAAGTTGTCTGTGCCACACAGCAAATAACAAGTCTTCCTTTAGATGAAGTTGCGAGGATCCAATCTTGCAAAATCTTGCAAAATCTCCTTCTGCACCAGACACATGCAAACTTGACGCAACTGGCAGAGTACCAAGCCACAAGGGTTTCAGAAGACTATCAAGCTTGACTTTCCACATCAAATCGCATTGGCTGTCTCTGTGTCAGGGAATGTAACACGTGCGCCACAATTCTCCGCTCATTTGTGGCTTGTCTTGAAAAACACATCTAACCAAAACATTGATATCACGGTCAACAGGAATGTCTTTTATCGCTCTATTTTTTTACACAATGACTTCTCCCTCCCATTTGCTCTGTTCTCTATAGGACGGATGCCAGAAATACAATGGAGGTCATTTCTATAACGAGATAATTGACATCCCGGCATGGTTGTCATTCACTTCATGTGAATTGTGTCATGACTCTCTCAGCAAATTGATCTGATGAAGTCCTCTTTACATTAGCAGTATATATATATATATATAGAACTCTCTGAGGACGTTTCTTAGAAGGTCCAGCCATGAGAACACATGACTTTGTTTACTTTGTTCAACCAGGCAAGGACCTCTTATTTTCTTTGCTCCTGTTTGGTGATTGCTCATCTGTAGTGGCATTTCCACTTCACTGACCAGGTGATTGGTCTGGTGTAAACAGTCTACTGCTGCCTGTCAACCCAAGGAAGGTACTCTTAAACAACCATCTTGCCCATAACAATACCAGTTAATTCTGGGCTGCAGGGTAACCTAGCAGATAGAGAATCTGGAAAAAAAGTTGGGAGGAAATGCGACATTTCTGTTCCCGAGCAGGTCATAAAATCTTAATTGATCCCGGTTCTTGCTGGAAATCGGAAAAGTATTCCATGTCAACACACTTGGTAAAATTAGATTTAATAAAAATGTTGCCAAAATCTTCTTCGTCCGGAGGCTCATACCTTTACGGCCAATTCATAGATTCACTTTAAATCATAATATTATTTTGAATGTTTCTTTTGGGGATGATGACCAACTGAGAATTTTACTCAACGCTTCCTCAATGGGAGTTGATGATTTGATTTAAAGTGCCTCTCAGCGGCAGAGACTGGACAGGACTGAGGGAAGGATGGACAGAGCAAAATACATAGAGGTCTTTGAAGAAAGCCAGATCCAGAGTGCACAGGAAGATCAATCTTGTATCAAGACAAACCCAATGCACACAGCTAAGGCTACAAATCTGTGAAGGTCTCATTGGCAGAGCCAAGACCGAACTAGAAAACTGCAGTTGTCAGATGCTCCCGATTGAATCTAACAGCACTTGAGAGCATTTACAAGAAGTAATGTAAAAAAACATCCCAAATCCAGGTGTTCAAAACTGGTAGAGGCATACCCAAGATGCAAGGTTGTGATCACTGCCAATGGCAATCCTACACAGAATTAAATAAAGGGTTTGAATAAATATATACAATGAATATTTCTTATTTTCTTCAATAATCGATTAATTGATTCTAAAATGTTTTGGTTTTGTCAATATAGGGTTTTATGTGTGCATTGATGTAAAGAAAGCACAGAGGTTTGAAAACTTGGCGAAGGAACTGTGAAAACATTATTGTAAAGTTTTGGTTGGGTTGCACATGATAGTATTTCTGATGTTCATGTTCAACACTGGCCAGCCTTGACTGTTTAACGGTCACTGCCGTTAGCTGCTTTTACAGCATTCCTCTCTTTACGTTCATCTGCAGGCTTCTTCAATGGCTGTTGTCATTGAGCTGTAAAACAAGCCAATGAATAGTCCCAGAGCTCGGATGAACGCTCAAGGCTTTCTACCTGTTGAGATTGGGGCTTATAAGATCTGCCTCTCTTTTGGAAAGGTCAGCAGGGAGTCACAGTCTTTTAAGCTTGGCCTCGGTTTTTGTTTAAGTGTCAGGAAACAAAGGACCTTTACAGCATGGAAGAAAAAACAGAGAGAGGTGGGAGGAATGGACAAAAAAGAAGGAAGGAAAGACTGGAATGAGGGAGGGAGGAGATTACACTTAGAATTGATTGCCCGTTCACCATTAGGGCCTTGGTTTTTCACTGACCAGGTCCTAGATGGAGCAACGGGGGGGCCTTGAGTTATTACTATAAGACATGTTTAATAACAAGACTGTGCTTCGGTGGCTTTATCCAACATTCCCTGTTATTCAGACCTGGTTCTTCTTATAATGACCACCCTCTTTATGGTCTTCCACACCATGCTAGCACAATAAACAGCCCAGGTCATTAAAATTCTCTGTACTTTAAAACCATACATATTCTACGACCTTATAGTCCCATGGTAAAGTTGACTTTGATATTTCGTCTTTTTAATTCTGATGATTGATCAGAACTTAATGTAATTATTAAAAAAAATGTAGGCCCATTGGGAGGGCATTGCTGTTTTTATGTATTTTATCAGTGTAAAACATAAATGGAATGGGGATTTCACAGAAATGATCAATTCATCACATTTTATTGATAATATGCAACTACTTTATTTACTTTGGGTGTCAGAGGCTAGCAAACTATATCAGCTTTTTCATTCGGAGTTAAGCTGTTTTGTTGCTAGGATATAGGAGACACTTAGTGAAATCTTGTCATGGACAGACGTTGTTTCAAATGGTGAAACAAATAGGTACCCAAACGCCCTGAAAAGGGGGAGCGGTCAAGCTCTCACATTGATGTTCAGAAGCCCAGTGGAACAATGTAAGGTTTGTCATAAAATTAGCGAAACATTTCACAAATGTCATAAAATGTCAGCATTTCACTGATCTATGACATTGGTACTGCAATCAAACATTGAACAGTTCAGTCTATCAACTAAAAATGGCGTAAAGCCTATAAAAGTTGACATATGCAGGAAAATACAATTTTCGGAGGTTTAAATCGTATATTTATGATGGCCCACTGTACTTACTGTACAGGTCGGATTGATCCGGAACATTTACGGCGTGGGCTGAATCGAACATTAGTGAAGGGTTAAGCTGCAACACTGGGATGCATATGGGACTGAAGCATGTTTTATTAATTTGGTGATGAGCTCAGCTATTGATGGCGTTGGTGGCCCATGGGTTCAATTAAGATAATAAAGGAAGGGGAGAAGATTACGGGCGGCTACTAAAGTGAGGGCATATCTCTTTCTGACAGTTATGGTCCAAAAGCAACAAATTGCAACTCGGTGCCAGGCACTATGGTCTCTTGCGGTGAGAGCCACCATATGACTCCACTCCCGATGAAACACGCCAGCGTGGCTGATCACCAGTTTGGCTGGAGAAACGACGAGAGGTCGTCCTGCCGTTGTCGGTTGGGCTAAGTGCTGTTACTAAGAGCGTCATTTTCCCCATTTATCAAATAGGCCCCATTTAAAAAACAGCAGTCTATATGTTGCATGAAGCTGTGAGTTGAGCTTCTAGCAAGCCACCACTGACGATCCATGATAGGTGTCTAAATGCCCCTGTATAAACCCCTGCCATTTTCACATATAACCCTAAACATTAGTTCTGCTTCCCTAAAAGAGGGACCTGTTTTCTAAGGGGAGGGATTCGATCCAGAATATTCACTAAACCTTTATTTAAACATATTGCACCAAAAACCTTTTACACAGAGGATTGGGGAAACAGTTTTGATGAAGCTTTAACCATTTCACAGTGAGACAGAGAAGGAAGGGCTGTCTGTCGAGTATGCTTTTTCTCCTCCCTGGAGAAAACGAGGGAACTCTTTCTTCCAGCGAACCGGGGATGAACGTTTATTGTGATTGATTAGCAGAGGGCCTTGACTGTGGGCTTTGCTGCGCTATGAAAACAGTCTACTGTAGATTGTCTCCACTGCACTTTCTGTGAAATTGAATAGGGAGAGCCCATAAAGTCACAGACACTGACCCAAGCACCCTGAGATCCGCTGGTAACTGAGCTCTTTGATTCGCTGGTAGCATTACGATCGGCGACACAGACAGGAGTCTTTAGAAAGTGTGAGGGACTGTTTGCTTTCTTTTCTTTGCTATCATGGTGGGACACGGTGGTTATGACTGCCTCGGTAGCCCACTTAGGCAGCATGTTAAGGCCCTGGTCTGTGAGATATACTCAGCTCTTCTCTCATCATTCCCTTGTATAAACCAACAACCCAGGACATGGACTTCCTTACTGCCGCCTGCATGAGTCCCATCACTCAACATGATGGTTTCGTTGCTATTTGAGGGCAGGAGGCAAACCTGGTCTTAGGGCAATTTGTAGGATGTGGTATGTAAAGGGCTCTTGGGTGCCTTACAGCCTTAGGAAAATAAGGTTCCAAAAATAATTATGAACATTTGTGTTTCCATGTTGAATGCTTTTTAGGTCCAGATTTAATCATTGTTGTTCAAAACAATTTATGGGCTGCTGCATTTTGGATTAGATACAAGGGTTTGATGGCACAAATGTGAGACGACCTGGATTAGTACCAATGCTGCTTCCTGTTTAGACATGGCTGCACTGTTAGGTAGGTTGTTATTCACCTACCAATGACAGTAAAGACCATTTAAGAATACAAAAGAGCCAAGTGACTCAGCGGAAAAAGAGGAGAGGGCCTAAAACCAAGCCCTGGGGGGCACTGGTAGTGAGAGCCCACAGGGAAGATACAGATCTTCACGTCACCTGGGAGGAGTAGCCTGCCAGGAAGATTGAAATCCAAAAGAGTGCCAGAGATGCCCACCCGTGAGAGGGTGGAGAGGAGGATCTGATGATCTGATAATAAGATAAGACAAAGAGCAGTGAGAGCAAATATTGTGATGGTACATTGCCACCTGGGTAGCAGTTTAGTGGGTTAGACTGGAGAAGAAATAATGAAAAAGACAGAGTAGTCATCAAAGACCGGGAGGGTTATACACTTCGTATGACTTATATGTGCTCAAACACACAGGTGGTAGATGAGGTGATTCCCCCATACTGTGTAGAGCTTTTTTTAAGTTGCTCAGATTTTAGAACGTCGCTATATAAATCCAATTATCATTAACACATCACCTTGCTCTGCTCTCTTATACCTGCTATCAAATTTTTCTGCATCCCCATTCTCTTCCTGATTTCAAGCAAAATATGATTTGGGGCCCCCTGTCTAATACTCCTTCCTGGTCAGGTGCCTGCTAACGGTATGGGCCCTAAACGACAGCTTATGTAGCTTATGCCTAGAACCGGCCTTGGGGTCACCAGTAACATGACTGTCTGAACTGTCATTCGTTTTTCAGGTGGGCAGAGGTGCAACAGACAGATAGCAAATGGATCTGATTTGTCAGTGGGCCTGAGTTGTATGTAGAGAAGCCGCTTGTGCAATAGGGTGTGTGGGAGATCCAGCTCAATGGCAATTTCATGCCAGACGACAGCAGCCCAATCACATTTTAACATGGTCCTGCTGCACAGAGGGAGTGAATGACAAGATGAATTTTGTCTTTCACCCTCAGTCTCCCTCAAGAATGCATTGGCGTTACCACAGATACCACTGGCCACGGTAAAAAGAAAGCAATGTATGCGCATCCATGGATCACGGAAGAAGGTCAGTTCATTTTAACTGCCTCCTTTGTCCCTGCATGACTGATACGAGACATTCATCACAGACTCCCAGCTTCATGTCTGCTTTCTGTGTTGTCTGTGTTTGTCTGAATGTTTGCTCGTGCGTGTGTGAACAGTGATTTTAAGCAAATATATTTAGTCTATTCAGTGCATTAGAAAGCAAGACTTCTCTTCCCAGTCATAGAGGTAAATCAGTCGGACAGGAAGTCTTTCTGATCAACGTAGGCTACAGTAAGCGTCTGAAATTCTCAGAGTCTGCCACCATCTAGTGGTGATTAATATTAGTTCTGATAACCAGTGTGTGTTCACAGGGAGCAAAAAGGGCGTATTTTAGAAATAACACTCAAACAATGACTTCAAATTAAAAAAAATCTATTTTTCTTCCACGTTATTATAGGTAGATATTTTTTTGTATACACATACAATTAATTTAATTAATTTAGAAGATAATCTTATTCAGTCGTTCACAGTACTGAGTACATACATTTTTGCAACTGCCCCCCAGGTGGGAATTGATCCCCTAGTGTCGTGGTCCAAATACTACGCTACACAGTACAGCCCTTCTCATTCCCAACCTTCTGTCACTTCAAGTCACAAAGGCGTCCCCTGCCCTGTCTCTTAGCAGCCATGAGACGCCTCATGACCACAGTGGGGGCAACTCGACATTGCTCAAAGATGGGCAAGAAATTACCATAGTTGTATCCAGCCTGCTTGGCTATGGAGTCAAGTATGTACACTGTAGAACTGGGTCACGTTTATTGGGCATCAAACAGAAGAAATTATAAGTCATCTGGCCCCACCTAGATGCAGGTTGTACCTCATTAATGCTCGGCTCCCATGCATAGGGAGTCACTCACATTGGGAGCGAAAAGGCGAGGTGTACGTCACAGAGAACAAATTGACTATGCTGACATACAGTGGATATAAAAAGTCTACACACCCCTGATAAAATGCCAGGTGTTTGTGATGTAAAAAAATAATAAAAAGATAAATCATGTCAGAACATTTTCCACCTTTAATGTGACCTATGACATGAACAATTTAATTGAAAAACAAACTGAAATCTTGGACGGTGAAAAATAAAAAACTCACAATAACCTGGTTGCATAAGTGTGCACACCCTTAAACTAATACTTTGTTGATGCACCTTTTGATTTTATTACAGCACTCTTTTTGGGTAGGAGTCTATAAGTATGGCACATCTTAATGTGGCAATATTTGCCCACTCTTCTTTGCAAAAGCGCTCCAAATCTGTTAGATTGCGAGGACATCTCATGTGCACAGCCCTTTTCAGATCTGCCCACAGATGTTCAACTGGTTTCAGGTCTGGGATCTGGCTGGGCAATTCTAAAACATAATTCTTCTTCTGGTGAAACCATGCTTTTGTGAATATGGATGTGCGATTTGAGTCGTTGTCATGCTGAAAGGATAACCTCCTCTTCATCTGCAGTTTTCTAATGGACGCCAAAATTGCCTGGTATTTGGAACTGTCCATAATTCCCTCCACCCAAAGGCCCTGGTTCCAGATGAAGAAAAACAGCACCAAAGCAAAATGCTGCCACCACCATGCTTCACTGTGTGTATGGTGTTGTTTGGGTGATGTGCAGTGTTGTTTTTGCACCAAACATACCTATTGGAGTTATGGCCAAAAAGTTCAACCGTGGTTTCATCAGACCATAAAACGTTTTCCCACATGCTTTCGGAAGACTTGGTGTTTGTTATTGCAAACTTCAGCTGGGCTTGGATGTTTTTCTTTGCAAGAAAAGGCTTCCGTCTTGCCACCCCACCACATAGCCCATTCATATGAAAAATTTGAGAGATTGTTGTCACGTGTAGCACACAGCCAGTACTTGCCAGAAGTTCCAGCAGCTCCCTTAATGTTGTCGTAGGCCTCTTGGAACCCTCCCTGCCCAGTTTTCTTCTCGTATTTTCATAAATTTTCAAGGGACGTCCAGTTCTTGGTAATGTCTCTGTTGTGCCATATTTTCTCCACTTGATGATGACTCTGAGATGCAACTAAGAGTCACTTTAAATGAGGTAAGGTGTGCAATGACTTCAGTTTAACATGAGTTTAAATGTGATTGGTTAATGTTGTACACAGCCACATCCCCAGTTTTAAGAGGGTGTGCACACTTATGCAACCAGGTTATTGTAAGGATTTTATTTTAATTTAAAATGTTCCCCCTCAAAAATGACAATTTATTTTTCAATTGAATTGTTCAAAATATAGGTCACAGTAAAAGTGGAAAAAGTTCTGACATTATTTTTCTTTTACATCACAAATACCTGGCATTGTAACAGGGATGTGTGTACTTTTTATATCCACTTTACAGTGCAAGTCAATAATTCGGACACCTACTCATTTATGGGTAGTTCTTTATTTTTTATAGTTTTCCACATTGTCGAATAATAGTGACGACATCCAAACTATGAAGTAACAAACGGGCTGGCATTATGTAGCAACCAATAAAAGTGTCCAAGAAAACAAAATACATCAATATTTTAGATTCTTCATAGTAGCCAAACATGGCTTGGTTTTCGTGAACGTGATGTTTGGCTTAGTAAAATAAATTATTTGACATTGTTCATCCTCATAACGGCTGCTTTGAATTTGATGTTTGCTGTTCCTCCTATTGATACAAATAGCAGGCTCCAAAGGCAAACACATTGCCTAATATCCAGAAAAGATATTTACAGCATTTATATGCTAGCACAAATTATCCAGCACCTATTAAGCATATTGTCAAAAAAAATGTGGTGCCCTGAGAATTATAAGTGCACTTATTTCTGAAAACCTGAAACCAATATACCAATCTTCGTACTTAATTTTGGCACTTAAACATCAAAGTGAAATTTAGATAGTAGATAGTTCCACACCTCATTTTGGCACAAGAGGCCTTATTGCCAAAGTCCAAAATCGCCCCCAAGGACTTAAAGTAGCAACCACCTAGGAGTGGTAGGTAACTGATTGTGTAAATAGGTGCCATAGCATCATAGTAGTGGAATTTGTATAGATACTATGAGCACAGGTGATGCCAATGAGAGCAACATATTAAGTGTCATCTCCTTAAAACAGAACTATGGCATGGCTATAGCTTATTGGGGAGCAGTAAATAAGCATTGGCGTTACTATGTTTTCTGTTGCGGTTTGTCTAGCATATGCATTTTTGCTCATGTTAGGTCATAAAGTGTAGCAGAGGACACGTTCCGGTCCCATGTGAACCCCATCTCTAGTGAAATGTCCACCCGAGGTAAAAACATACAACAAACCAGTTTCAAAACATCTAGCTTTATTTTCAAATGTAGGTGGATTAAAAAACTAAAACAAAGCCAAATCCAAAACTTCAAAAACAAATAAGATGTCATGTACAATTCTAATTACAAAACAAATATATAAAAATAAACCATATCTTTTGAAACACTACACACTGTCGACTGAGAGGAACTGTGGAAGTTGCTACCCAACAGAGGGTAGCGAATCCAACTTCAGGTGAAAAGGGGCAGAGAAAACAGCCTTATGGTCAGTGCTTTCCATGCCTGGATGTTCAAGTGCACAGATACTGTATCATACAGCAACCATCCGGCAGGAATCAAGTGTTTTGTTTGGCAGCTAGGAACGTTTTATTGGCGTCAACTATACTGCAAACAAGTCACAGATTAAGGGAATGTCTTGTCCTTCCTCAAAAGAGGTGTTTGGTTAGAAGAGCCATGTGCAAAGCTCCTTCAAAAAACCCTGTTTCCTACAAGCACTTCAAAACAGAGTACATTTATAAACATGTGTAGTAGTCACATTTCTGGTCCCCTACTCATTTACTAGGGTAGGTGGGCATTTTCCTGATTAAGGTACACTATGAGCAAAGGTCATGTTCAGTAGGAAACACTGACAAAACATTTTAAAACAAAAATGCTTTACAGACACATGCAGGAATTCCCGTATATTGCCTATTGAACAAAACCCTGCCTGGTAACTTGTGGTTGCTAGACCCCATGTGACTGTATGGAAGCAGACATCCTCACTGTTAGTAATTCATGTAGAGCACACCTGCATACTGTACATAGTGCAGATCTTATTCTGTATGCCACATACTACCCCACCCATACACACTAAACTAGTCACACAGAAGACCCTTGGAGAAAGTACTGGATATCATTTCTGCTGCCCCTCAACTTTCACTCTTGTCCTTCCATAAACACACACCAGACAATAAAAAGCATGGGTGTTTGTCAAACATCAATCACTCACTATGCAGCATGTAAACCAGATTGGTCAGAAACTAAACAAAAAGTGAGCGACGGGTCACATTATTTCCGATTTGACCTAAAATGTCATTATTGCTAACAAGACCGACATGGTTCCTCAATTCTAAATAGTTAGCCACGTTTAGATACTACACCGGGGAGACACTAGCTAGTCTCCATCCAAAGACAGCACGGAGCTGCTAGCTGGAAAATGGAGATGTAAAGGGGTTGTTGAGCTGAGTCAGTGACCAATCCTCCATGTAACACTGGGCATGCCCGGGGTGAGGTCAGTCGTCCCGTGACCCAGAGAGGCATCTCTGGAACGGACAGGGTCCTCATGTGTCTCTGGGACTGCCCCGGCACTGCAGGCTCTCAAAGTGGGCCTCTCGCAGGATTCGGTTGATTTGGTGGTACGACGCCAAATTTGTGGGGCCAGCTAGCTCCGATGCCAGGCTGGAGCTGAGAGGGCTGCAAGGCCCAGGGACACGTGGCTGGGCCCCACCGAGGCTGTCCGAGGCACATTGGCTACTGCTGCTGCTCCCTGATGCATTGTCTGGACTGCTGATCGCACTAGTCTCGCTGTTGGACGACTGGAAGCGAAGATGAGACATGAGGAATTCAAGTATTCAAATAGCGAGAGCCAACATTGCAAATTGGCGGTTTGCTAAATGAAAAACCACACATACAATAGACAAACTGTTCTATCAACAAGCCTCAGGTTTAAATTTAAAATGTTTTGTTGCTGGTGCTCGAGCTTACCTCTGAGTCCCAGGCATCCCGGCCCAGCTCAGGAGAGAGGGGATTAGATCCTCTGCTTGACCTTTTCGCTTGAGGCACCAGCTGGCCATTCTCCACATCGCCTGCACTCCGCTGGCGTTTCCTTATAAGGGGTCGAATCACAAACGCATCAGAATGTAAGATACAATGAACATACCAGTAACATAATTTCATCTCCAATCAGACACATGCTGCAAGACGCATGCAGATAAAAATACACTCACCTGTTTTCAGTTAACATGTGACAATGAATGTCAAGTGCAGCACGTCAAGTGCGGTAACGTTATTTGATGTATTTCCCTAAATAACAAGCCTTGAATCTGGTACCGAGTCGTAGTGAATAATAAAGCCGGCAGTGACTACTGTACGCTACTCGCAGTTCGTAATGTTTTGGGCCTAGCAGGCTGGCAAAATATATTAAAAACAGTATAACTTCCGAAAAAGCTTAAGTCGCCGGTTTTATAAACTAGTTAAGGCCGTTGTTCTGAAAGCTACAAGTAGCCTAGACTATCTAGCTAAGCTAGCTAACAAGTTACCCAACTCAACTGGTGTAGCAGAAACCCCAGGAAAACCAAACCCTTCCTGTGGCTGTGCAGACCTCACCCAAAAATGACAGTTCCCAGCTGTTTGCTACTAAACAGTGAATTAGGTGATCATGGTAAACATACCTCTTTAAGTAACACCATAACTAGATCGTTAACGTTATATTAGCTAACTTTAAGTTCTGACCAGATTGTTTTGTCTTGCTAACAAAAATGACAGCTAACCTTTGCTAGCTACGCTTTTCCAGGTATTTTGCTAGCATTAGCTCACTAAACTAACGTTAGATGCAGTAATGCGTTAGTAAACGGACAAAAATAAAACTAACTTTACCTAACTGACTAACATTGAAATGTATATAATGTGATAAAAAGAAAACATTCCTTACATGACAGTACTGTAGAGCTTTGAAGCTTAACGTTGTAGCTAAGACCCAAACTGTACAGTCGAGCTTGCTAAGCTAACCTAGCTAGCTATCTTTCCCAAATCCCTGACCAAAAGCAAGGTATCCTCAACGTAGATCACAGTCTCATAAGACAGAGTAGTCTTCTAGACAATACACCATGGGGTAAAGAATAAAACTAATATTTCCTGGAACCTAAATTTCAGTAACATTTCACCGGTATTCACACCCCAACATCTCTGAATCTTTACTAGCAAGCCGCAACCTTCTACCTATGTCAAGTTAGCTAAGATCATCCATAAAAGTGGAATAAGAGCTTTTCTTTCAAAATAAAGGCATTCCTTGACAGCATGACAAGGTATCGTGCCATTTTTTGACTAGACTGTGGTAAACAATGCTGTATGTTATTATCTGAAATCAACAATATCTAATTACAATTTAATTTGAAAAAATTAATTAAAATGTGTCGAAATTGCTACATGGATATATTACATTTGCAGCTCATGTTTCAGGACTTTAACAATGGCATATGATAGTGAAAATTGCCAATGGGTTGTGGATCAATTACATGGGTTTTCATTTCGCTTACTAGCACTCACAGAACACCTTTACACATTTAAATTACATAAAAACTTGAATTTACAAAAATGGCTTGGTTTTTATCTTATTAGAAGTTCTAGGCCTGCTTACTGAAACCCACATAGACCTATCACAATTCTGAAGACTTAATGTGCAACCAATATTTCCAGTTATAACGGAATGTATCTATGGCAGACCAAACAACCTGAGAAAGGTGCTCCATTTTACTTCGTATGTTACATAAAAAGAAAGTATGATTATGCTTAACATGGAATTATGAAAACTGTAGTTCCTTGCGAACATAAAAATTAATGACCAATTCTCTCAAATTTCTGAATCACAAATGGAACATTCAAATTGTTTTTGATATATTTCGAAAGCTGTGTATAATCTGTTTTGCATATTTTATCTAGAATAATCAATCAAAAGCTTAGACTGAACAATGCAAAATTAGTCAAATGCATAGCAGAAAGTCATATTTTGTCAAATTACAGTTTTTCTCAATTGCTAAAACACTAAAACCCATTGGCTGAACAAAGTTCTCAGTTCCTTGGACTCATTTAGCTAATTGTGCAGTTTGTTGTCAAAGCCATTCCACGGAGGGCCATGTGTATCCGGGTTTTTGTTTTTTCCTATAAATTGGTTCCCAGTTCACACCTAAACGACCAGGTGAAGGTAGAAACTAACCAATTAGTTACCTAATTAGTCAATCAAGTACAAGGAATGAGTGAAAACCTGCAGACACACGGTCCTCTGTGGAATAGTTTGGACACCCCTGCCTTAAACTATTTCACATGGTAAGACACAATTTGCATATCTCAAAACTCTAAACACATTCTGCACTCTAATTCACATGTCATCCATACTGGTAAAACACAAGTGGCAACAATCAAATACAAATAGAGAACACATGTCATAGATTGAAAACAACCACACAAAATGTATTCAACCTGTTTCAAATGATGTGACTGACTGCTCAATAGATGTTGACTGGTTGCAGGTTCATATCAACAAAGAGACAACAGACAAGTTTGTGAGATGCAGTGTACCGTACTGTAAAAATAGGAGTACAAGGAGGAGGAAAAACAAAAAACTAAATTGCAAAGAGCAAAGCAGAGTAGTATATTCTGACCAATTTTGAGCTACTATGATAGAACATGTTTTTGTTCAACAAAAGACAATGACAGAAGCAAATGGAATTTGTTTTGAGATTAAAATGTTCTCCTTGAGAACTGTATGTATTGAACAATGTGTTTTCAATTTTTCTGTGTATTGTTTACTAACTGCTTTAGAGTTTATATAATTTAGATCACTTTGTTCATGATTTGAGAGCAGTGCTTGATTTTGAACACAGGTAAAACTGTGTTGAGGTGAATGTTTCATTTTGTGAGTGGAGTCAGAGGTTTTGTAAATAGTGCTTCAAGGTGAGTTTTTGTGTTTAATGTTTTCAGGAAATGGAGCAAGGTTTCAGAAATTGTGTTTTAGCAATTGAGAAAAACTGTAATTAATGATGTATTTTTATTTATGTAACAATATACTAACCCGTAAGCATTTTTGAGCCCACATTATGGATATATTTAGAAATGTATGTCTATTTGCATCGCTAAAAAGGGGGACTTTTTTATTGGAAAGACCAACGACGTATATACACAATTGTAGCTAATCGTTATTGTGGCTAGCTTCCCATAGGTCAACCTTTGCTTTTCCTTTCAAGTGACCATCGCTGCTGTTTACACGACACTGCGACTGCGCAGTACAGAAAGAACTGGCAAGAGACACCACATGGTGTCACTGTCTAATACAGTCAAGTGCTGTTTAATACAATTTACAAAACACTGTATCTATAAATGTTTCACTGATCTAATGGATACTTTAAAAGGTAATAGTTATTATTGTACATTTAGTTAACAATGACATAATTGTAACAAATTCACTAAAATATTAGTACCCATTATCAGCCACTTGTATTCATAAGGTGTATTCCATTATTGTAATTTTTTTTGAACAGAGGCATTTAAAAAAAACGTTTTAACATATACCAAAGTGTTATATTTGGCTTGTATAATATGTATTAGTTTCCTTAGGCCGGCCTATCAAGCCTGTCATCGTACCTCTGAAGAACCCGGAAGTTGTGTGAACGGAGCAAAAGGCAAACCACAGTGAAAAGGTGTCCGCGAGTGCCTCAAGCGGAGAAAGGTGAACGAGATTAGTAGGGATTCACGGCTGCTACAACGCTGGAATATAAAAATGGGTAACAGTGACTCTAAATTGAACTTCAGGAAAGCAGTGATACAGCTGACAACAAAAACACAGGTCAGGTACTTTAAATATTGCTCATAAAGCGGACAAATAAAAAAATATCGGCTAGTGTGTATATTATGAGGAAAAATAACGACGTCAGAATGAGCGCTCTTGCTTGCGCATCATGATTGATAACGGCTTTATTGCAAAACAAATCCGGGACAGCATAGAAATACCCTGACGATTTGTAATGCATATATTGAGATACCTCTATACATTCTAGTTTAGCTTTTTGCATGTAGTCTAAAAATTCATATTTGATCATGGTTAGGTTATAGGATCCGTCCATCAGCTGTGTTAAGATACCGTTTTAAATCCCTCAAATATAGTTCAGCGCCATTATTTTTCTGGGATATGTCTCGCTATTTTGCGTTTTATTCACCACTGTATAAACATTGAGAAGCATTGCATTGCCTAAACTCTCCGTCGCTCTCTTTACTCTCACATCATGTAGTGGTCGGCATAACCCTTCTCTTGGCCTGGTCATCGTTTAAATTAGAACAGTGAAATATTTTGCCATGTAGAGTATTTATTGTTTAAATTAAATTTACACATTTAAATGTTTTTTTTGGATCAGAGATCACATATCTCATTCAATTATCAAGTTACGTGGGCGTTCTTCCGCCGCCCCCAGATGCGGCAGGTGGTCTGTGATGTGCAGAGATTATGGAGCGAGACAGCCAGCTCACATTACCCTGTTATTGTATAGCGCTAGCTGCAACTGGGAATGGATATGTTTTGTTTACATTGTCAACATGTTGTCCCATCTGCTGACTTCTGTTTAGATGAGATGCAGATTGGCTATTTGCATGAATAAGAATTGAAATACTTTGTTCTTATAAAATGCTTACATTTGTGTTATTTTTGTAATTAATTTAATGTTGTGCTTGTTTATATATTTGTCAACACTTATTGTTATAGTTGCCTAATCAGATATTTGATACAATACCCTATGAATTTCTATGATACTGAAGGCCTACATGTGCTGTTTATATACCCTTTGTAATAGGTTATTATCGTTACATAGATTGAAGCAATCTCATAGAAGCCTAATGGATTGTGGGTAATGTAGTCTAAATGCAGATACATGCATTTCCCACAGCCAGTAGAGGCCACAGACGATGCATTCTGGGACCAGTTCTGGGCCGACACTGCCACCACTGTGCAGGATGTTTTTGCCCTGGTGCCAGCAGCGGAGATCCGAGCAGTCCGGGAAGAATCCCCGTCCAATCTGGCAACTCTCTGCTATAAGGTAGAGTGAAATTATAATAAATGATGACGATGATGAACCTGAAGTGAAACTGTGCCGGAATGCAGACAAGAATTTCCACCTAGAATGCTTTTTAGTTTTAAACAGAAGGAAAGTGTTTTGCAAGAGCATTCTACATTGATACTATTAGGAATCTTTGCAGCTTTCTGTCAGTACCAGGCTGGCACATGCTGCCACTGGCAGAGGCTTGAACAGCTCTCAGAGGAAAGGGAAAGAAGCAGGGCGCCCTCCCTTCCTGTCTCTACCTCACTGCTTCCTTTTAAGCTGCCGTTCAGAAACAAAGCAGACAAATTACTGGGGCAGGGTTCCCTAATGGAACACTGGGGAGGGGCTTAGACGGGTCTCTAATAT
The DNA here is from genome assembly GCA_016801105.1 of Esox niger. Lineage (NCBI taxonomy): Eukaryota > Metazoa > Chordata > Actinopteri > Esociformes > Esocidae > Esox > Esox niger. Next base: position 6,412 of record JACXGJ010007476.1, on the reverse strand, counting down.
TGATTCATGTGAGATGTTTGATTCCTCTGGGTTGTTTTTAGTGGGTACAAAAGGAAGATGACAATGTTGAACAACATTCTAGAGCTATCCAAGTTCTGAGTTTGCCTTTAAATTGCACTTATGGTTAGGTGCTAACTGCATTTCGTTGTACTGTATACTTGTACTGTTCAATGACAATAAAGATTAATCTTATCTTTTTTTTCACAAAAAAAGTGAAACATAAATACACAGATGATGTTTAAATGAAACCCAACTGGCTGGATCTGAAAAACCCAGCATCGGCATTTCTTCTTCTTTGTCTAAATACCTCTTTGCGCGTTGGTCGGTACACATGAGTGTCTGTGTCGATGTGAGCGCACCCCAATGTTCACAACACAACGCCCATCTCCCCCCCCCAGGCCGTAGAGAAGCTGGTGCAGGCAGCGGAGTCAGGATGCTCCTCGGAGAAGGAGAAGCAGATCGTTCTGAACTGCAGTCGAATGCTGACCCGCATTCTGCCTTACATCTTTGAGGATCAAGATTGGAGGGGGTTCTTCTGGTCCACTGTGCCGGGTGCTGGAAGAGCTGGCGTGAGTGGGAGTCGTAGATGACGGGATGCTGCGTTTTAAGTCGGCTAGGGAGTTGTTACACTATGCGCTAAGACACAGTACGGATTCCAAATCATTGCTTGGGATCATTTACTAACGCAGGGGTAGAATCCAGCAGAACAAGATAAAGCCATTTATTATATGTATTGCAATTCATGGACATTTTTGGAGGAGTTTTTCATTCGAACGTTTACATTTTTGCTTTACATTTCATTGTTAGGGGCACACCGAGACTGACGTTTAAATGCCGACTTTGGGTGAAAGTCACAAAGAAAATGTATCGGTGAAGAATGATGAATTTGGTCATGATGAGCTTTGGCTACAGAAGTGTTGTTTCGTTACTGACCTCTGCAGATGGTCAGACCCATAGCCAGATCCTTACAACAATTAGAGGGATGTGGTTGTGGTGTCACCCTAAGCTAGTGCATCAATGCAAAGAATGCCATGGACCTTAAGATCTCTCAGTTTGACCTAACTTGATATATTTTCATCAATTATGTCCATTATAATGCACAGTTCTGTAGACACATTTATAATTAAACCATACTTTGAGATTGTATTGAGGTTTACGGTGTTCTTTGCACTTGGCGAAATGCTTTTGTGCTGCAAAAATATTGCCCATATTTACATTTTGAATAATAACCTCTTATTAAAGCTAACACTGACATAACACCCACATAACTGTATGCTTGAATTCAACAAATTCAAGCATGGTCCCAGACTTGATCATGCTATATAGCCCATTCATTTAATAGTTGTAGGCTATACAGGACAGATTTTGAACCAGGGTAGACAGATTGTACTCATTCTCTCGTTCCACAAACATTTCATGGTGGATGTCAGTTAAAATGCCAGCCTGTTAATTTGTAATCTGAATGTGAATGAGTCTGAGATTTCACTGCGGGACCCTGGTGAATATGTGGGAGGAAACTGGCTTCTGTCAGTAAACCAGAAAAGACAACATCCATTTCAATAAATTGTTTATAAATTCCAGCATGGTATGTTTTACCTATAGTCTACCAGTTTGTATTCATTTGGGCATACAAGTGAAAAGGAAAGTTGTTGTTCCTTATCAGAAAAGTCTATGTCGTGCCTGCCAATTATTACCCAGGGGGTGCCTAATTAAGACAGTCCAGAAATACAGCATCTTCATTAGAGAATATCAAACACCTTAGTTGAACTTTTTACCTCTCTTGATTACAAGATTGGTTTCTTCCTCCGTGGGAAGATGAGAGGAAATAACATCCATAGTCTTCACTAGAACTGTATTTCCTCACACTGAGGAATGTTAGGATACTTTGACAAGCATTTCATTGCAAACACTATACTCCATGCTGGGCGATCGTATTCTTTCATGACAGTCCAAAAAGTAAAAGACAAGCACAGTATATTATAAAGTCAGTGTGGAAGAAGTGAAGAGGGAAGACATTGCTCTCCATCCGTAAGGATAAATGACTTGAGATGAACAACCTGAATGTTACGTTTCTAGGGTTGATAACAGATGATATTTCATGTCCCATTTGCCTAATGTTTTATGTAAGCCAGAGGAAAGAGTTTCACCCGCTGGATCTGGAGGGAAGCCAAAGTCATTCCGCTACGCAAGAATAGCAAAGCACCTCTTAATGGTTCCAACAGATGACCAATAAGCCTGTAACCAGTGCTTAACAAACAGTACTAAGTGCTCCAGCTATAAAACCAACAAAACAGGACAGGAGAGCAGAGATAAAAAAGACACATACATTTTTGAATGCGGTGTACTATATTATTATGTACCTTATTATTGTGTTTATGAGAGCGTATAAGACTTGACGACGTACAGCATAATCACATGTGTTGTGTACTATTATGTATTCATAGGGATTCGGCTGAATGCTGCTACTAATTAAACCCCCACGTCCCACCTTACAGGCTGAAGAGATAGATGACGATGAAGGAGCTCGTCCACTGGCTGAATCTCTCCTCCTGGCTATCGCCGACCTGCTCTTCTGTCCCGACTTCACTGTGCACAGCCACCGAAGAGGGCCAGTGAGTGATCCTCTCTAATCCAGTGAAGTAGACCGCAACAGGCACCAGTCGTTTTTTTGTCTTTAAGTCACAGATGGTCAACCATTTTCAATAGAACTACTAGAACAGAAATTCCTGGGGCAGTGTTTGTTGGTGCGGCCATATTGAGCGCACCAATGTGTGTGCTCGGCGCCTGCCGCGGTCTGAGGGGATCTTTTGAACCGGTTCGTGGGTCTAGAGGCTTTTGCTTCAACCCCTCTGATGGGATCGATGTTCTCCTAACGACGTGTGTCCCACAGGACGCCGTGGAGGACATGCAGACCATCGACAGCTGTGAGTACATCTGGGAGGCGGGGGTGGGGTTCGCCCAGTCCCCCCCGCTCAACTACATCCACGACCTCAACAGGTGAGTCACACAGCGCGGCGCCTCCCCGCATTGATCTCATTGTTTCCATTAACCTTTCCCAACTGCCGCCCGGTCTGTCTCTGTTTCTCCATGTCGGTTGTTCAGTCTCCCCCCCCCCCCCGTACACCCCCCGCCACCCACAGTGAACCTCTCTTTCTTTCTCGGTGTCACCTCGTCCCGGCAGGACGGAGCTACTGAGGCTGCTGCTGACATGTTTCTCCGAGGCCATGTACCTCCCACCCTCTTCAGACAACAACATCCTCAACCCGTGGGTCACCTTTTTCTGCTCCACGGAAAACAGGTAAGGCGGGCGCGCACGCAGACACACGCACGCGTAAACACACCCACGCAAACACCCAGCACACCGGGTGTTTTCCTCTCAACAGTTAACGCGGTGATTTGTCTCTGTGCTCCCCAGACACGCCTTGCCGCTTTTCACCTCCCTGGTTAACGTGGTGTGCGCCTATGACCCGGTTGGCTACGGCATCCCATACAACCACCTGCTCTTCTCCGACTACCGCGAGCAGCTCGTGGAGCAGGCCGTGCAGCTCCTCATCGTCACCCTGGAGCACGAGGGAGGGGGTGCGGCCCACCGACCCCCATCGCCCTCCTGCATGGAGGACCAGGATGTAAGGCCGGGACCCTCGCCCTGCTGGGAGGGAAGCGCGCGCGCGCGCGTTTGTGTGTGTGTCTGAAAGATAACTCTTGCTGTTCAATTTTCTTCTCTCTCCTTCGCAGTATGTTGGCCCCGACAACCTGTTTGTCAACTACCTTTCGAGAATTCACAGGGAGGAGGTACTCTCGGTTGTCTTGTTATTTGCACATTCTGACGCCTGTGCTGATGTGTTCACTGGGGTGTAGTTTGCCGTTTCACGTGTGACAAGTGTTCAGTCTGGTGCTCAATCTGGTGTTCCGTCTGGTGTTCAGTCTCATTCATTTGAAGTGCCTGTAAAGTCAATATGTTAGTCCATTATCATCTTTATCACCCACCAAGACATTAATCAATAACAATAGAACATTTCAGAGTCTTTTTTTAGCTTTATTGCCTCTTCAGACGCTTCAGCCGATGCCGTGGTACATTATCCTCATTAATATGCATTAAACATCGCTGTCACACATTAGCGTGGAGCACAAAACGTGGCACAATATTAAATGGTCTTCTTCAGATCAGAGCTGTATGAAAGAGCTTATTTACATATAGGTAGCTACATTTGTAGCTAATACAAGCAAATGTTACATGTTTGTGCGGCTGGTAATAACACTAACTAGCCAGTGCTTATTGACTTCAGTGTACATTGCTAATTAGCCAGCTATGCAAAAGGACAAAAAAATATGATGAATTTGATTTGAGATTAGCACAAACAAGGTTAGATGGAAAGACACAGCTCAGGTTGACAGCTAAGGCTTATCTGGCTAATCCAGTAGATATTTGGTCGAGATTTGTGAAAGAGAGAAATGTCAGCTTGCTGTAAACATTTTTGAATGCTTGCCATGGCTCTCGAAACATAATCAATTTCTGCCTGACTCCTGGGTTTTTTGGGAAGCTGAATAGAAACACATTGCTATAGGCTCTGTGGCCAAAAGCCAGAAAGAAGCAGCATGATGCACAAAGAGATAATAAGCATTGAGAATCAAATTTAATGAGCAAAACATTTTAATTGGTGAGCAAAAACAATCAACGTAGATTGGGAAATGCTTGGAACCACATTTGTCAATGTATGTCTATGATAAAACATAAGCTTGTATTGCCATTTGGCATGCAAAATTAGGTTTCCTAATTTAGCTGCAAGACACATCTATTTAAATCGCGTCTTACGTCCAACTCCTGCTGATATTCTGTTCTACCTGTTAATGAGTAGCAATCACCTGGTTCCCCAGGTTTATAACCTCCCCAATGGCGTGAAGGTGCAGATTAGAATGGAGGGATTTGAACGTTTGCTCTTTTGACCTTTGTAGGACGACTACATCTTGGGGGTTGACTTCTTTTTGTCTTTTTCACTCACTTCCTTGGTACACATGCAAATGACTCTGGTTGTCACCCCCTCTCCAGGACTATGACTTTGTGTTGAAGGGACTGGCTCGCCTGTTAGTCAACCCTCTAATGCAGACCTACCTACCCAACTCCACCAAGAAGATACAGTTCCACCAGGAGCTGTTGGTGCTCTTCTGGAAGCTCTGTGACTTCAATAAGGTCATATATAATATTGTATTAATGATTACATAAGGTAGGAAAGCAGGGTTACTCCTGGTCTGACGTTATGCTACAGGAGAGGTTATGACACACATTCAGATCTGAGACCCGGCCTGTAGGAGACCATTGTGTAGGACTTTGCTGGAATACTGGCAACCTCCTGACATCCACTGTGTTCAGCACAGCCACCTGAAATACCTAATATTGACCACATCTTTCTGAAATGAAAAAGGCCTGAATATTTACAGTGCTCACAGTATATGTGGTAGCTGCGATAAGATCTTCAGTGACAATCTATTCAATGTTCGTAATAATATAGCGGCCATCAACACAATGGATACCGTGTGTGTAAGTAACAGAGCTAAAACCCACCTGCGGATGTCCTCACCCTCTCCTTCTATTGCAGAAGTTCCTGTTCTTTGTATTGAAGAGCAGTGATGTGCTGGACATACTGGTCCCTATACTCTTCTACCTGAACGATGCCCGGGCTGACCAGTGTGAGTAGTCTACACACCCACACACACCGACACGTATTTCTGGTCTTCCACTTGAACGATCTTACAGTCTGAGCATTGTTTGTAAGGGGGTTTAGAGATTCTGTATCTGCTAATGCCTGAACATCTACATGATGAACGTACACCGTGGCCTCACGTGGAGGTGTGTGTGTGTGTGTGTGTGTGTGTGCGTGGGTGTGTGCGTGCGTGCGTGCGTGCGTGCGTGTCTGCTACAGCCCGCGTTGGCCTCATGCACATCGGTGTCTTCATCCTGCTACTTCTGAGTGGAGAGCGGAACTTCGGCGTGCGTCTCAACAAGCCCTACTCGGCCCACGTGCCCATGGACATCCCGGTGTTCACGGGAACCCACGCCGACCTGCTGATAGTGGTGAGACCGCGTCGCCTCGACGACGCCGGAACACAGCAAAGGTGTATCTCAGGGAGACAGTGAGACCGTTCCTGTTTCCTGGTGTCACGATACGTGTACGAGTACACAGACACATTCTGACCTGGATAATAATCCGTTTGGCCTTTCTGACAGTGAATGAGAGTGCATGGACATAGAGATCTGTATTTCTGACAGTGAATGAGAGTGCATGGACATAGAGATCTGTATTTCTGACAGTGAATGAGAGTGCATGGACATAGAGATCTGTATTTCTGACAGTGAATGAGAGTGCATGGACATAGAGATCTGTATTTCTGACAGTGAATGAGAGTGCATGGACAT
>JACXGJ010007475.1:16770-30520 GCA_016801105.1 Esox niger | reverse complement strand
AATGTTTAAAAAGTACAAAAACGCGTTCAGAGATCTGTCTGTTTATCTATTACTCAAATAATAATAATAATAACTATCATCTTCCAATAAGTTGTAAATCACAATCATTATATACATGATCCAACTAGCATACAAACCCTCAGGATTCACATGTAGACAACACTATTAGATCAATCAGAATCATATGAGATTGGTTCATCTTCAGTATATACATGATCCAACTAGCATACAGACCATCAGGGTTCACTTGTAGACAACACTATCAGATCACACAGACCAGAATCATATGAGATCGGTTCCTCGTCAGTTATAGGCCTTTGTTCTCTATTGAGAGGCTACACTTCTGTATGTCAGATGTAGTGATTAATCAGTTATAGAGTAAGTTTATATTTCTAAGAATTAATGAAGAGAGATACAACAATGGACTTGAGAACATCTCTGGTCTTTCTCTGGTCTTTGACAGGTATATTCCCTGATCAACCTCCACAGGTCTCTAATAGAAGAAATGAAGTATTGCTCTGGTGTCTTCTGTGCACATTGATTCACTCAGTGTTGCTTATTTGTGGTTTCTAGTCACACTCCACTGTGGACAAATAGCGGTGCTTTGTCCTAAAAGTTACACCCTGTTCGATGTGACGCGGTTGTAGTGGTACTGCAACACCATTCGTATAAAATCGGGGGGGGGGCATATCAAACTCATATACCATTTGCAGTGTTTATTTAAGAGGAAACAGAATTGATGGAGCACAGATTCTACCTGGAGTGGCCATATCCCAGTTCACACCCCCCCTGTGGCGCCGGGCTTGTGATATTGTCTTCAGCATGTGAACAGGTGTGTTCTTCGAAGAGGCGGCAGTCCACTGCAACAGAGCCCAAAGAGGGGCAACAACTTGGCCAATGCACGTATGAACGGCCGGTAATATCCAAGGAAACCCAGGAAGGATGGTGACCTGTTTAACGGTGTGTGGTGTGGGCCATTTCCGCACCACGTCGGTCTTTGCAGGGTCCGTGGTCACCCCATTCCTGCCTATGATGTGTCCGTCCCAGGCACTCCACCTCTCACTGACCTAGCTGACACCTCCGTGGTCGAAGCTTCAGACCGTGTCCATGCGACTTCCGGAATACCTGCTCCAAATGGGTCAGATGGCGGTTCAGGTCCCGGTGTCGTCCAGGTGTATCAGTAATTGGTCCTTTATTAATCCTCCCAGGCACCTCTTCATTAGCCTCTGGAAAGTGTCCGGAGCGTTATAGTCTAAATAGTTGTTTGGTGACTAAATGGTTTTTGTTACTGGTGAGATTTTTGGAATGGGAACACAGAGGAAAAAAGTGTGGCCCAGTAAAAATTCATAAGATATTGACTGTTACAAAAGCCTTACTGTCCAGATACCAAAGCTCATTTGCCAGTTCAAAAGACGTAAAAGCACACAAACTCTGTCTTTTTATTTCTTTACTCACAAACGTCTTTACTCGCTAGGGAAATAAAAACAAACGTTTAGGACCAGATAATAATGCACAAATAAGGAGTTTTCTAAAAAGACGAAACATATTAGGCTATAGTTAAATTCACTATATTGACATTGCATTGCGAGTGATGTGACTGACATGAGTTCTCACTGAAGTCGATGTCTGAATGTTGTCCTGGTAATCATTATTTGACCTGCAATTAAATATTTCAACCAGTAGGTGGCATCAGTGAGCGCTGTCTAGACGAGGTGTAGCAACGTGCTGGAAAGCCTCATCGATTCAATCACTACGATCAGCCATAACAGACTGCTGACAGGTGGAGTGAATAACACTTATAGTCTCATTATCATGGCGCCTGTCAGTGGGTGGGATATATTAGGCAGCAAACATTCTGTCCTCAGAGATGATGTGTAAGAGGCAGGAAAAATGGACAAGTGTAAGGATCTGAGTTGCTTTGATAAGGGCCAGATTGTGATGACTAGACGACTGGGTCAGAGCACCTCCAAAACTGCTACCTTTGTGGGGTGTTCCCGGTCTGCAGGGGTCAGTACCAAGTGGTCCAATGAAGGAAAAGTGGTCAACCGGCAATGGGATCATGGAGGGCCAAGGCTCATTGATGCACGTGGGGAGTGAAGGCACGTGTGGTCCGGTCCAACAGATGAGCTACTGTAGCTCAAAATGCTGAAAAAGTCAAGGCTGGTACTGATAGAAAGGTGTCAGAACCCACAGTGCATCACAGTTAGTTGCATATGGGGCAGCGTAGCGTGACCCGTCAGAGTGCCCATGTTGACTGTCAATATAGGTGAGGATAACTGATTTTTTCGTCAAGTGAAAAGACCAGAGAATTGTTGAAACCATTACTGTTTTACTGCCCACTGGGTTTTGATCCAGCCTATTACCCCAAAAAGCATGCAAGGATGCGTACTATTAAAATCCACTAGAAATAGTGGCAATCTAGTTTTATTTTAGGCTTACTATAACGTAGTTACTGAAGGTTGTACCTGCCAATGTTTTGTCTATCCTGACCTAAAAGGCATGCACGAATATGTAGGCACCTTCAAAAAGCCACCATAAACAGTCACAACATGACCATGAACAGGTTTATCTTGGGCTTACTGTAACCCCGCTAATAAAGGTTGTGCTCTAACTGTGACAAGAGTCAAACGCGGGACCTAATAGTTAAATCTCCGCATCTCTAACCACTACGCTGTTTAACAAGTGTCAGTCAGTCAGTCAGTAAGAGACATCTGCTCTTCTTGGCCGACTCTGTTTATGCGGTCCAGCAAAAAGGCAGAATCATTCCTGGAACAGAACAACACCATCTGAACACATTGTGATTTGAAAACTAGTTTGACCAGACTGTTGGCAAAATGTTTTATTTGAGATGTTTCTTACTGAGCTAATGTTGTGTTCAGTTGTCCGCTTGAATGCTGACACATATCAACTCTGTAAATTACCCTGGATAAGAACGTCTGCTGAACGCCTGAACAAGTTAAAAATAAACTGTGTTACGGAGCAAGTATGATTGTCCTGAGTCTCGCCGTACAGGATTGTCGCTAGGAGACAGCTGAGGTAACTCTGGCTGGGTAGAGTAGTTATTCTAATAATGCATAGAGGCTGAGCTAACTGTGTTCAGCTGGCTGGCTATCGGTCAACGAATCAACGTCAACAGTTAATGACTGTCTTTTGAAGCCAGGGTGACGTCCTTGACATGAAGCTAATCACCAGATATAGTGGACAGTTAGAATTTACTTATCAACTTTAACAAAGCACTGAAGGTAATTTCATAGCTATTAATAAATTCTACATGGTCTTTAACCATCATAAGCACTTCACACAGATAATGAGATTATATTAAATGAGTGGAATGACATGAAGTACATGGAAGCCCTTTCCTGCCGTGTTGGTCTGGTCATCATGTATTGGTCTGGTCGTCATGTATGTTTATGGGTGACAGTGGATCCAACTGTCTTAACTTCCTTAATGTTAATCTCCCTCAGATCTCACATTAATCACACAGTTTCAAATTAACCAAACCTCCATTCTACACTTCTAGTCCTGAGAATAATTGAAATTGAACATTGAGTTTTGATGAAACGCAACACATCTCTCACTAAGTTACTGTGATTGTCATTCTTGTTGTTGGCAGTTATGTTTTTTTGTCATTTTTGTCGTTGTTGTTGACCACTGAAACCATAAGCCTTACTTTGATGTTAAGACACAGCTAATGATGATGATGATGATGATGATCATGCAAATACATTTAATGGGATAATGGAATATTGTGAATGACATCATGAGCAGACCAGATTTAAATTGAACTTTAACCTGATCTATGAAGAACTCAGAAGGATAGAGCAAAATGTTCTTATGTCTTATAAACACAGGACAAGACACATTTCATCGATTTGATAAAATCAGCACTTCCTCAAATAACAACGGCCGCCTGTTGAACATTTTCCATTTGAAAAATTGTTACACCCCTTTTATTAAGTGCCTGTCTGATTGTGATACCGACTTCATGAGGAAGTAAAAGACTGTTCAGCATCAGGGATTTTCGTCTTCACTATTTATAATTTCTGTCATCAACATTACGCCCTTTACTGGCACATGATTTTGCTTCAATGCCAGTTGGTTGACTGGCGGCACAAGAAGAGCTGTTATCTTTATCTGTGACAAAATCACACACATGACAATGTCTTGAATATTTTTTATTATAATATTTTTTTTTAGTAATTGCAAGAGACAGTTTTGAGTGATTGTACTGAATCCATTTGTCCTTTATTTAAAGTGAAATGTTTTGGGTATGGTAACTCTGTCGAACTCTCACACACTTGACCACACACTAACCCCACTCACCCACCCATTACTAAGTACAGCCTCTCAGGCATCTTGGTGCACGACTCTCTTTGTACCACTGGACTCTGACACTGCTTTGCAAAGTCTGATACGGATGTTTTCAGCTGTTACATGTACATGTCCACCTCGGGAACCTCACGGCTTTTCCTGCATTTCTGTGTTACACCTTCAATTCGCCTTCATTGCACATTTAGAATTGCAACTTGTACTGGCATTTGCCTTCTTTGCACATCTATACATCACACTTGTAACATATATTATGCTTAATACTTGTACATGTTTTGCCCTCCTCTATTAGCATCTGGTTTGATGCTAACTGCATTTAGTTGTATTGTACTTGTACTTGTTCAATTATGTTTTATTTGAATCTAATCTAATAAAAAGGCTGCTGTAATTGAATAAAATGTCGATGGGAGATGTTCTTCTCTTTTCCTTTGCCAAAATCAGCCACTTCCTCAAATAACTACGGTGGCCTATTGAACATTTTCCGTTTGAGAAACATTTACGCCCCTTTTATCAAGTGCCTGTCTGATTTTGATACCGACTTCATGAGGAAGTAAAAGACTGTACAGCATCAGGGATTTTTGTCTTCGCTATTTATATTTTCTGTCACCAACAGGACTGCCTTTACAGGCACATGGTTTTGCTTCAATGCCAGTTGGTTGACTTGCAGCACAACAGGAGTTTTACCTTTATCTGTAAGTGACTAAATCACACACTTGACAAATGTATTGAAATAATTATTTTTATGATAATATTTGTTTGTGTTGATGTGTGACATTTTGGAGGGTTTGTACTGAATCATTTTATTAATTTTGAGCTATGTGAATGTATTTGTCACTCAGATGTAAACATAGTTTTCCATTTGAATAGGGCTTGGCTTTAGCACGGTAAAGGATGTGCTTTTTAACCATCCAAACGGGTCACTTTTTTACTCAAACATGAGTGAAACCTGCGTAAATATTTTTGTTGTTGATGACGATGAGGGGGATGATTTGAGAAGGTAATGGCAGCTTGAGAATTAAGATGCAGACAAATGTATAACAAACGTGTATAACCTCCATAAGTGTTGGGAAAGTTAAGTCCAAATTGCTTTTTTTGCTGAACACCCAAGTTATATGAAAATATAATTAAGAGATGAGTCTTGGGCAAGAGAACAGAATGTCACTTTATATTTCTGTTTGTTTCCAAAATAAAATGTCAACAAAGTATAAAAACACATTCAAAGTTTAATTACCTTATTCATATATATATATAACTTTAATAATAAAAATATAATAACTAAATCTTCCAATAGGTTGTACATCACAAATATTATATACATGATCCAACTAGCATACAGACCATCAGGATTCACATGTAGACAACACTATTAGATCATACAGAACAGAATCATATGAGATCAGTTCCTCATCAGTTATGGGTCCTTGTTCGCCAACGACAGGTTACACTTCTGTATGTCAGATGTAGTGATTGACCAGTTATAGAGTGAGTGGTTCTTTATATTTCCAAGACTACAGGTAGGGAGACACGACAATGGTCTTGAGAACAACAGGAAGTGTGTTGGTGGTCTTTCTCTGGTCTTTGGCAGGTATGTTCTGTTTCCTTTCATTCAGATTCTCTCACTTATCCGCATAGGTTTCTTAAAGGAGAAATGTATTATTCGAGTGTGTTCTGTGACTCTGAGTGATACATGCTTGTGGTTTCTAGTCATACTCAACTGAGGACAAATACTGTTACTATGTGATTCTGATAAAATGTGAGTTCTGGTTCTATTAGGTCTCAGTGCTGCATTTGACTTTGGATCACATAACACTACTAGACAAGCTGGAAAATTAGGTGTGACTCTGCGGGAGAGAATTGGTTCAGATTTTATTTATATAGCCTGAGTTACTTTGTCACCATTGGCAATCATGAATCTGATAAGGTGGCTATGACATGCGGAGTTCCCCAGGGATCAGTTCTTGGACTGCTTCTGTACAATCTATGTATATAGGCTACCTCTGGGCCAATTTCTGCAGAACAACCGCCTTTACTACCATTGCTATGCATCACTGTATAGAGCAGATACATGCCTGGATGAATCAATATTGTTTACAATTAAACCAAGATTAAACATAGATTTTGTTTGGCAACAAAATTAAGACAACTATTATTAGTAAAGAGCTGGATACTCGGGCCCTAAAAATTGGGATCTGAAAAACAGAATTGATTTTAAAGTTATAAATAACTGAGTGGTTTAGACCCTGACTTCATTTCTTGTGTCTTTGAAGATTGTAAACCAAGCAGGGCTCTTAGATCCATGAACACAGGTCATCTAATAGAGCCCAGATTCCCAACTAAACATGGAGAAACTGCGTTTATCAGAAGACCTTAGACATGCCCCAAATATACACATTTTTAAATCCAGGTTAAAAACACTTCTGATTTTCAGCACCCGTGACTGAGCACTTAAACTTAACCGCAATGTTTAGCCTTACAGCTTTCATAGCTTCCTCATATAATCTACTAAGTAATTTATCAGTTATTTTTTCTATCATTTTTTTATTTTCTCATTCTATGTGAAGCGCATTGAATGTTGATGTTTTTATTTTAGTATTTGTTTTTATTCAATTTCATTTGTATATTTTATTTTTCTTTGTAAAGCATATTGAATTGCTTCTATGTATGAAGTTGATTAAAAAATAACTTGCTTTCTTGTGTTTAAAGTAACATTCTTTTTTGTGTGAAGATGTTGCAGTGGTACTAGGTCAGAGGGTGATCTACTCCTCCCAGAGTATCTGTGCCTTGAAGGGGTCTACAGTGGACCTGTCCTGCTCTTACACGTATCCCCGTGGTTACACAGTCACAGAAACCGAATGGTATTACTGGAAGAACCATGTCCCGAAGAAAATCTCTGATGGTTCCACAGGTCGTGTATCGTACCGTGGGAATAAGGACAATGACTGCACCCTGAGAATCACAGATCTGAGGGAGGAGGACGCAACATCATATCACTTCAGATTTAAATCTGGATATTCATGGATATATGGGTCAGGTATCATCTTGACTGTCACAGGTACTGGAACCGTGGTTATGCAATCATTAAAAACCTTCAGTTTTACACCTTGGGATTCACTGAAAGGTGACAATGTCTCCCTGACTTTTAGAGATACTGTTATCGTAATTATGTAGTAACATAGCACTACAGAATAATGAATTACCTTTTCAATAAGAACAGCTATGTTTTAACTAATAAATGTTTCCTTTCATTTTAAATCTCTCTGTTCAGATCTGCAGGTGAAGGTGTCAGTATACGATAAGACACTGACCTGTAGTACAACCTGTGATCTGCCTTACAAAACCACCTACATCTGGTACAAGAACGGACAGCCTGTGGGACAGGACACTTCCAGCTTGAATGAAAACTACATTTCGGAAAGAGACAGTTACTCCTGTGGTGTAAAAGGTCATGAGAACCTACTGGCTCCTGCAGTGTGTGAGTGGGAAACAAACACCATTTTATAACAAATACCATGTTGTGAATCATAAGTGATTATCTCTCTCTCTCTCTCTCTCTCTCTCTCCCACACACACACACAGTCTGTCTATAGACATACATAAATATGTATGTGTATAAATATTTATACATATACAGGCAAAATTTAAGAGAACACAAAATTAAGGGACCAGCTGGATGGCATAAACAGCGCAATAAAAAAAATACTATTCAGCATGTTTGATAGAAATTACATCGATAGACACTCAAAGGAGTAAGACAGAGACAAAATTCTCTTGGCACAATTAGCAGTTTATTTGCAAATAGAGAGACGCGTCAAATGCTTACAGAATAATAATTCGAGGAGCCTCTAAAGTAAATTACATGTACAGCTCGTATTTATAACAGTCAAAGGGGTGTGGTATAATGCTGCACCTCTGTGCTAACTCAATAGAATACACTCCCTTTGTTCCATTACCACCTAGGCCTGACACAGGGCATACTGTCCTTTTCCACATGGGTAATCACACCAAGTCTGTTAGGGCTTACAGTCTCCTGCCAGACAATAGATGCCCTACGGAGTTATACAGATGCGCATATAAAGAGTAACCCTATAACCTGCCGATACCAGTCAATGATGCTCCTAGGCAAATACCAGATCCCCCTCTCCTACATTTCCTAAGGAACGAAGGACAGATACCCCTATTCAGAATATCTCATGATCCCCTGTATAATATAGACATGAGTGTCACAACCACAGACCAGAGTTACATACTAGGCAAAAGATAAGCAAACATGTCTCCAATGTACATTAGTTAAGAAATTGCCACAACACATGACAAAAGAGTTGAAAGGGAAAGCTTTGAGTGAGGGAAAGAAGGGTTCAATTCTGGCTGTCAACTCATTTGAATATAACTCAACAATCGTAGGATGACATCAAGTGACCTACAAAAAGAATGGCAAACAGCAGCTGAGGTAAAGTGCACAGAAAAGATGCTTCAAAACAGGCTCCTAGGGGCAGAGCTGAAGTCATGTAAAGCTAGATAAAAGCCCTTCATCAATGAGAAGCACAGAAGAGACAGGCTGAAGTTTGCAAAAGACCATAAGGATCGGACCATAGGAATGGAGTAAGGTCTTCTTCTCTGACGAGTCAAATTTTCAGCTTTGCCCAACACCTGGTAGTCAAATGGTTAGACGGAGACCTGGAGAGGCCTACAAGCCACAGTTTCTGGCACTCACTGTGAAATTTGGTGGAGGGTGTGTGTGTGTGTGTGTGTGTGTGTGTGTATGTATATGTGCATATGTATGTATATGTGTGTGTGTGTGTGTGTATATACAGTCCCCTCCAAAAGTATTGGAACGGCAAGGCAAATTCAGTAGTTTGGCTCTGGTTGATATTCCTTCTTTTCTCAGCTTGACAATGGCTTGTCTTTCTCCCATGGACAGCATTCTGGTCTTTATGTTGGTTTATCCTCTTTAACAAGAAATGCAGTCTTTATAGGTTTAACTAAACCAAGGATGGAAATTTAGACCAGTCATGCAGAGCAATTTCATGTTTGAACAAACAACCTCAAAGGCAGCCCTGGGCAACAAGAAACATCTGTCAGTCACAGGTTCCAATACATTTGCTCAATTGAAAAATGGGTGGGTTCAAGGTGGCATGTCCTGGGTTGTTTAACACATCCAGATGTGAATACCAGGAAATGAAAGCTAAAATTTTGAACTCTTGTCTCGTTCTCTTCTTTTGATTTTAAACCAAAATGTCTTCAGTGAACAAAAAAAAGGAATTTGCCTTATCGTTCCAATACTTTTGGAGGGGATTTATATACACACACACACACACGCACACACACACGCACACACACACGCACACACACACGCACACACACACACACACACACACACACACACACACACACACACACACACACACACACACACACACACAGTGAGGAGAACAAGTATTTGATAAACTGCTGATTCTGCAGGTTTTCCTACTTACAAAGCATGTAGAGTTCTGTAATTTTTATCATAGGTGAATTTCAACTGTTTCAACTGTGAGAGACAGGATCTAAAACAAAAATCCAGCAAATCACATTGTGTGATGTTTAAATAATTAACTAGCATTTTAATGCATGGCATAAGTATTTGATACATCAGAAAACAAAACTTAACATTTGGTACAGAAACCTTTGTTTGTTTCAGAGATCATAAGTGTCCTGTAGTTCTTGACCAGGTTTGCACACACTGCAGCAGGGAATTTGGCCTGGTTTCGGGGCTGTCGCTGGGCAATAAGGACTTTCAGCTCCCTCCAAAGATTTTCTATTTGGTTCAGGTCTGGAGACTGCATAGGCCACTCTAGGACCTTGAGATGCTTCTCATGGAGCCACTCCTTAGTTGCCCTGGCTGTGTGTTTCGGGTCATTGTCATGCTGGAAGACCCAGCCACGACCCATCTTCAATACTCTTACTGAGGGATGGAGGTTGTTGGCCAAGATCTCGTGATACATGGCCCCATCCATCCTCCCCTCAATACGGTGCAGTCTTCCGGTACCCTTTGCAGAAAATTATCCCCAAAGAATGATGTTTCCACCACCATGCTTTCCGATTGGGATGGTGTTATTGTGGTTCTACTCATCCTTCTTCTTCCTCCAAACATGGCAAGTGGAGATTAGACCAAAAAGCTCAATTTTTGTCTCATCAGACCACATGACCTTCTTCCATTCCTCCTCTGGATAATCCAGATGGTCACTGGCAAACTTCAGTCAGGCCTGGACATGCGCTGGCTTAAGCAGGGGTCTACAATTTTATCCCTGATTAAAGAAAACCCAAATGAAAGCAGCTTACCGTGACAGGGTATAGGCTAAACAGCAACTACAAACCATAATGATCCACACAGAGTGTGGTCAAACATTCACATAAATGGGTTCCCAAATTGGAGGCAACGATCTGCACCTGCCTCCAATTGGGGAGACTAAACTTAAATAGAGATGCCTAGAGAAACCTCTTTTTGTCCTGTCCTGAATATGGCCCCAGCTCAGTGCAGAGATGGCTAGGGGCATAGCCAGGACATGACAGGTACATTCATTTTGTAGTTGTTAATGCTCAGATCCCTTAGATCCCACATACATATATATATATACATATACATACATATACATACACATATACATACATATACATATATATATACATATATATATGTATGTATATGTATGCATATATATATATGTATATTTATATGTATATATATATATATATATATTATTGTTGTTGTTGTTTTCATTCCAGGTAAGGACATTTATTGTGTGACTTACTCCTCTCAGAGTATCTGTGCCTTGAAGGGGTCAACAGTGGACCTGTCCTGCTCTTACACGTATCCCCGTGGTTACACAGTCACAGAAACCAAATGGTATCATCAGAAGAGTCGAGAATGGAAAGAAATTGGAAAAGATTCTACAGGTCGTGTGTCGTACCGTGGAAATAATGACAATGACTGCACCCTGAGAATCACAGATCTGAGGAAGGAGGACTCAACATCATTTTACTTCAGATTTAAATCTGGATATTCATGGACAACTGGATCACATATCACCTTGATTGTCACAGGTACTGGAACCTTGGTTATGTAACTACACAGTACAACACAAACCAGTTGTTACATTTTCAATAAGAACAATGATTCTGCTTATCACCAACAAATGTTTTCTTTCATTTTCTCTCTAGATCTCCAAGTGGAAGTGACTGGTAAAGATATGAAAACACTGACCTGTAGAACTACCTGTTCTCTGCCTGGTAACCCCAGCTACATCTGGTACAAGAACGGACAACCTGTCATAGAGGAAAATTCCAGCTTGTATTTACAAAAATTTCATAATGAAGATCGTTACTCCTGTGGTGTGAAAGGCTATGAACATCTGTTGTCCCCTGCAGCATGTGAGTGTGGACATTTTCAAATGTTGTATCTTGTATAAAATAAGATATTAACAATCATATTTTGTCAATATTTACAAATATATTTATATTCTTTTTTTCATTTCAGGTAACAATGATTATTGTGTGACTTACACATCGCAGAGTATCTGTGCATTGAAGGGGTCAACAGTGGACCTATTGTGCTCTTACACGTATTCTAGGGGTTACAGAATCACTGAATGGTATTACAAGAAGAACCATGACTGGATTAATATCCCAGATAAATCTGCAGGTCGTGTGTCGTACCGTGGGAACAAGGACAATGACTGCTCCCTGAGAATCACAGATCTGAGGGAGGAGGACTCAACATCATATATATTCAGTTCTTCACCCTGGTATTCAGTGAGATATGGCATTGTCTCCATGGTTGTCACAGGTGATCTCTCACACCTGTTTAACTCTTATGACCATATTAACAGTGGACTCAGCTAAGCATGTTCACCATGAGCTGCACATCAGATACAGACATCTGCATGTGAACAAATTTATATAACACTGTTAAAGTGTGGTTGTCATGGGACCTAAACACTGGTAGAGATGTGAAGAAGATAAACCTTGTATCCCACACTTTGAGTTGTTGTATAAATTGACCCACTGTGTTGTTCTACTATAGATGTTGTATTGAAGATGGAGCCCAAATCTGTGTCAGAGGGGAACAGGGTCACTCTGACTTGTACAACTAAATGTAGCCTGGATCCCAACCCAGAATACAGTTGGTATAAGAATGGACAGCTTATAAAAAACACCAACACCAACTCTACTGTCCACATCCTCTCAGTCAGCAGTGAAGATGCAGGCAGATACTCCTGTGGTGTCAAAGGTCATGGGACTCTCCGCTCTCCTGAGAACACTCTCAGCGTCACATGTAAGTACAAGAGATACCCAGTGAATTGTCTGTAACACGTCAATTGTCTGTAGCACTGTATGTTTGCAAAATTACATTCAAGTTCTCCTGAATGCGAATGGGCTGACATTTTGACCGTATGATGCAGCTGAGCCATCAGGTATATTTTGGATTGTAACGATTGGGTGGTTAAGCAGATTTAAATAGCAAAAAGGGCAATAAAGGTAATAATACATGGATCAGGTTGCGATGCACAGATCATAATCTTCCAGGTAGGATTATTAATGAGACTAGCTAGTTGATTGATTGGTTGACCGGTTAATTAATTATGAAAATGTTAATATTGAATTTGAACATTTAAAAGGTTTTATTAAAAAAGTCCTACTAAACCTCTGGCTTTTCCTCTCCAACAAAACATTGGATAAACAGATACACACACACACACACACACACACGTTTGCATGGCTAACCTCATGGGGACCAGAAAATATAAATTTCTTGCTCCCTTGTCCTAATCTTAACCCTAACTCTAACACTAACCTTTAACTAACCCTTATCCAATTTCTTCTGGTTTTACTAAACTCATGGGGAAATTTACATCCCATGAGTATAGTAAGACCTAAAACACACACACACAACATGCAGGCAGTACACGCGCACTACCACATGCGCGTTCTGTTGTTTGGACAGTCGACTGTTTAGCGTCAACTTGGTGTTTATTCCCCTGGTTGGGTATTAATACCTGGTAGTAGCTTCGCAAAAAAAGATAAGTAAATCTTACTACACTCTATTGTTTTTATAATCTACACATACTTCACTGATTACTGTATATTAGCATTATATATTAATACTTTTAATATAATATTCATCAATCGAGGAGTTAATACTCTGTGAGGTCTAAGGTAAGCAAGGGTATAATGGAGAGGCAAAAACAAAAGTAACAAAACAACACTGACACGAGGAATCACGTTACCGGTCTTCATCAAAAACTAATTTCAGCACCACACGGTCTCACCAAGCAGACAAAATAACCTGTGATGTGCAAGTGAAAACATGAAACAGAAATAGACATCATAACAGCTAAATGAAAACAGGGGCGAGAGTGTGTTGGGTGTGTGTGGGTGTGTTGGG
>JACXGJ010007475.1:0-16670 GCA_016801105.1 Esox niger | reverse complement strand
TGGGTGTGTGTGGGTGTGTTGGGTGTGTGTGGGTGTGTGTGGGTGTGTTGGGTATGTGGGTGTGTGTGGGTGTGTTGGGTGTGTGTGGGTGTGTGGGTATGTGGGTGTGTTGGGTGTGTGGGTGTGTGTTGGATGTGTTGGGTGTGTGTCGGTGTGTTGGATGTGTGTGGGTGTGTTGGGTGTGTGTTGGGTGTGTGGGTGTGTTGGGTGTGTGTGTGTGTGTTGGGTCCCAAAGCCGCACATCGATAACGGCGGACCAGGTGATGTAGACGTCCAGCCGCATGGAATCGCTGACACACGCCAGCTCCATGTGGACCTCAAACCTTGTCTCCCCTCAACCCCCAGCCCCCTCCTGCATGAAGGGATCTTGGGGGGTTGGTGGTTTTGTGGTGGTAATTCCATTGATAGGAGCTCTTAATGGAAGTAAGTACAGAGACAACAGAATCTTGGCACAATTAGCGTTTTTTATATTTGCAAGTAGAGAAGCGACGAAAGCTTACCGAATGAACCTGTGAGGAATCTCTGAGTAACACAGAACGTCCGAGTATATAAACAGTTAAAGACTGCTCATTCATTCTCTAAAGACAACATTTCTAAATGTATCCCTTCCTGCCCCCGTTTGTGTCGTCCTCAATCCTGTCTTAGGTGTTTATTCTAAAGGGGGAATGGGAACGCCGTAAAGGACACTCAGACATCTGGCCTCATTTCATAAGAACAAGGGGTTCAAGCACATTAACAGACGGTTAGAGAACCCAATGATCCATTGATATCATTCAGACCTGTCAAAGATAAAGACCTAAGTTACGTAACAGGGAATTGAGAAGCATTCTTAAAATGTACTTTAGTTCAAGAAATGCCATAACTGTTTACAGCACGCTATATGTTTCCTACAGATGAATGTATGGTCACTGGTATTTGAGGAGATCTGGCCACGGCATGCTTACTTGTTGATGCTCTTAAAAATCTCCTACTACATCCAGACTGGCAGTACGGTATGCTATGTCAGTACGGACAGAACTGAGGCTTTCGCCAGACCCACATTCACTTTGCAAAACACTTTATAAAAGCCGAGCAGTGTCCTGATATCCCGTGTACCAAACAGTGCCTTGTGAAAGCGAAAGCAAATACCACAGGCAGACAATATCCTGGGCAGGTCTTGTCTGGGGTCTGGCACTACGTATGACTGTTTCCAATCTACTGAATGACTGCATTCTTTTGGGGGCTTAGTTCTTGGTGTCTCTTTAAGTAATTTCTTTCAAATTGCAGATTTACAAAGGACTAAACAATTGATTGACTAAGTGACAAAATGGCTTTTTAAAATAATTTCTTCTAACATTTATAATTCATGTTGATAAATACGTATGATCTTAGCAGATGCTCCAAAGAACATCTCAGTGTCAGTCAGTCCCTCTGGTGAAATAGTGGAGGGCAGTTCAGTGACTCTGACCTGCAGCAGTGATGCCAACCCACCTGTGGATAAATACACCTGGTACAAGAAGACTGTAACCTCACCAAAAGCATCAGGACAGAGTTACAGCATCACTAACATCACATCTGAGGACAGAGGAGAATATTACTGTGAGGTTGAAAATAAATATGGACGTATGAACTCTTCGTCTGTGTCTGTTAATGTTCAATGTAAGTAAACCAAACACTGTAATTGTTTCATTAGTCAATGCCACCATTTTATACAGAAAATCAATGGCTTCAATACATACTTACAGCGTGATATGTAGAAGTACATTATATTAGGTAACTTGTACTAACATATTAGTCCCAGTTCCATAATGCCATCTATATTCATTTGTAACATAATGTCCACCAGATGCTCCAAAGAACACCTCAGTATCAGTCAGTCCCTCTGGTGAAATAGTGGAGGGCAGTTCAGTGACTCTGACCTGCAGCAGTGATGCCAACCCACCTGTGGACAAATACACCTGGTACAAGAAGACTGTAACCTCAGCAAAAGCATCAGGACAGAATTACAGCGTCACTACCATCACATCTGAGGACAGTGGAGAATATCACTGTGAGGTAGAAAATAAATATGGACGTCTGAACTCTTCAAGTGTGTTTGTGGACGTTCAATGTAAGTAAATCAAATGTTACTATCTGATGTTGTCATTATTCAGTGCCATCATATCAAACAGAAAAACTGAAGTCAGAACAATATTTTAATTGCAAACACATTCTGTTTATTCTATAATGCTCCAGTGTAAATATATATATATTAATTAAACAATGTATTGTTATATAATGTCCATCAGATGCCCCAAAGAACATCTCAGTGTCAGTCAGTCCCTCTGGTGAAATAGTGGAGGGCAGTTCAGTGACTCTGACCTGCAGCAGTGATGCCAACCCACCTGTGGACAAATACACCTGGTACAAGAAGACTGTAACCTCACCAATAGCATCAGGACAGAGTTACAGCATCACTAACATCACACCTGAGGACAGTGGAGAATATTACTGTAAAGCTGAGAATGCAATAGGATCTAATAACTCTACAGTTCTGATGATTGTTGTGGCAGGTACAAGTTAAATCTTCATTACTTTAATTTAATATTTCCTGCAATCCAACTTTTAACAGCGAATATTGCAGTAATGACTTATATGACATATTAATCCATCTGTTGTGTTTTACAACATGCCATGCATTCATATCATTCCAATTTTAGGAAAATCCTCAGGTCTGGCTGCATCTGTAGGAACCACAGTGGTTGTTCTGGTTCTCATCCTCTGCCTCTCTGGATTATTCTGGTTCAGGTGAGGGAAACATTAACATTTGTAAGATTATTTGATTTATATAATTGGTTAAATGTATTGAATATTAATTTGTCTGCAACACAGGAAGAAGTATCCCAAATCCACCTCTGATACAAGAGACAAAAGAAACCCAGAAGACAATAGACTGGTGAGCCTGTTACAAAACAAATAGACCATTGAAAACCCCAGAGGAAAGCTGCTTGATTATATGTTTATTAATAACTATTGTTACATTACAAATGAGATCGACAGATTGTTCTCCATTTTGGTATCATTATTTTATACACTCTCTAATGATTTTCCAATCACATGCATCTGATTAGGAATTCATTTTGGCTTTAATTTTAACCAGTTTATTTAATTGTAAATTTATGGGTTTCCACATTAGGAATTTCCACATTAGGAAATGTAATTTCAGTAGACATAAATGGTTTCAAATATAATTAATTTGTGTGATTTGTTAAATCAGCTTTTCTTTTTTGATGAGTGTAATTGGAATTAATATCAAACATCTGTGGGCAAATATGCAGAGAAAAATACTTTCAAGAACGTCTACTTCCCTTTTCACATGACTGGCCATGCATGACAGCATCTGTTTTCCTCACGTTGTCCTCTCTTCCCATCAGAGGGACTCCAGTCCAGTTTACTACAATGTGTCAGGAATGGTCACCCTGAGACCAGACACAGACCACCAGGAAGACCTGGTCTACACCAACATCCCCCTCTCTTCCTCCCAGGACCAGGAAGACCTGGTCTACACCAACGTCCCCCTCTCTTCCTCCCAGCACCAGGAAGAGGCTCTGTACTCCACCAACCAGATGCCTCCACCCCAGAATCAGGATGACAACTTGTTGTATTCTGTTGTGAACTTCATCAGCATCAGTGCCTCTACTCAGTGAGCTTTTCCTATCAGTCACACAGTACTTTGTTGCCTGTTGTGAGAACAACCACTGATTTAATGATTGAATAGATCCAATCCCAGTTCATAGCGAGTTACCTGATGATGGGTTGTAGAACTGATCAGAATGTGTTCCAAATGGCTCCCTACTCCATATGTACCACACTACCTCTGACAGGAGCTTCATAGACCCTGGTCTGAAGTAGTGGACTAAATGGGAACAGGATCACATCCAGGGTGCAGATTCAGATTACTTTGGATTGTCTCCCTACAGGCCTGCAGCTTCGATGACAGAAGAAGATCCCTCTATGATCTACAGCACAGTGAACAAACCCAGGACGTGAAGACCTGAACACAACAACATCTGACGTCAATACGACCAGAAATCTAAAAAATAAGGCTCAAAATGACAAATAAAGATTTTAGCGTGAATGTGATTTCATGTGAACACTTGAGCTCCTGTGTACAAATGATGAGTGTATTGAATCCTGTCCATGTGTGACAACTACGCCATCTGCAGCTCATGTTCCCCCTGCAGGAGGCGGGCCTCAGCGCTCGATGTCACCGGCCTTCTAAACACCACCGCCCATCATCAACCCATCGCAACTGTTGTCCTGTTTAGCGCACCTTATCCTCATCCAGTCATTACCATTCCAGTATATATGTGTCCTCTGTTCCCCCTGTCTTTGCGTGTTATTGTCTCCACTTATGAGCGCAAGTCAGCTCTGTTCATTAAAATATATATGAATCTACAGCCTACGTCTTCGTCTCCTACTTCGTCTCTGTCTGCCCATAGAGCTGACACCATGTACAGAACTGTATGTCCTTATCTGTACCTTCAAACAAAGAGATATTCAGTTATAATACTTGTAGAATGCAGTCATACGTGCACAGACACAGAGCACAGGCCCAGAGTACAGACACAGTACACAGACACAGTACACAGACACAGTGCTCAGACAGAGTACACAGACACAGTACACGGACGCAGTGCACAGACACAGTACACAGACACAGTGCACAGACACAGTACACAGACACAGTACACAGACACAGTGCTCAGACAGAGTACACAGACACAGTGCTCAGACAGAGTACACAGACACAGTACACAGACGCAGTGCACAGACACAGTTCACAGACGCAGTGCACAGACACAGTACACAGACATAGTACACAGACACAGTACACAGACATAGTACACAGACACAGGGGCTTCTGTGTCAATTCAGTCCCCTTCACTTTTCTCCACCTGTTGTTGGAAAGACGATGAAGAGGATGACGAGTGGCGTGACTGGAACAGCTTTGTAGTATAGATTTAATGACATCATGGAAAAGAAATCAAAATAGTGACCTGCTTGATGTAGAAATCAGAGGTTAAATGCAACACATTGTAACTATACAGAATACGTTGAGATGTTCTGAAAAAACTGAGCCAGCCTGGAAATGAAGACAAACAATTAAATGTGTCCTGTTTCACAGTCTGGGTTCAAATGCAGTCGCCTGTATTTCCTGACACATTGGTCGGTTTGCAAGAAATGTTAATGACTAAAGAGGAAGGAACAGATCATCAACTATTTGTGTGTTTCTCCTTGTAATATACATCAACCGAGAGTTACAGTCAGTTTCAACCCGTGAAGTTAAGTTCAACTGACTGATCTAGCAAGACCTTTTTGCATCACAGCAGTTTGTATTTTTTCTATTAAGATGTGAACTAGTGGGTGATATTTTATTTCTAGCTAAATGTTGAGCCATGTTTGGGTTGTTACAGGAATGTCAGTATTTACAGTGACAGAGTGGGAAGGTTAACAACAAAAGGATGTCTGTGTGGGTAGTCTTTCTCTGGTCTTTGATAGACTGGATGTGTTCATTTTAGTCGCCTTGTTAATCAACCTACAGACCTTTGAGAAGAAGAGTATCATGTACTTTAAATAGTAGTAGTGATTACACAACATATCACATACCACACATTGGGGACTTCATTTTGAGGTATGTCTCACTTTCACTCCCACAGGTTTTGTAATGTTGTCCATATTGTGGTAACAAGTACCACATCAGACATTTATAAAGTGAAGGAGGTGTGTTACGGCAATTTTAGAAGTCCAAACGGATTCTTAACGCTAACTACGAAAATGGCAGGTAAGACAGAGGAAAACTCAATTGCACAATCAACAGTTTTATTCTTGCAAGGAGAGAGTACACAGGTTACAAAGTAACAGTGAATAATCTCTAACTAATACAGGACAATCATCAGTACTTAAAGACAGAAAAGGGGAGTGGTCAGATGTTAGACAACTGTGCTAACTTAACAGAACCCAGTCGCTTGGTTTTATTACTACCCAGGTGTCACCCAAGGGTCAGGCTGTCCCACCCCCATGGGTAACCTCTTCAATAGTTGAAAAGGACTCACAGCATCTGGAAAAACAATAGTTAAACCCCAATGGGTTATACAGATAAGGAGATTTACGAGTAGCGATAAAGTCTGCTGACACGGGGCAAGGATGTCACCTAAACAGATACCAGACCCCCTCTCCCACATTCTTTTCCTTCTCTAAACATTGGGACTCAGTCCTTTAATCAGTATGAATGCATCAGTGTAAGAAATTTCCCTTACAGGTGCAGTCCATGAATATTTGACCTGTTCCATGTAGCTCTCAGAGGGGCAAAGCAAGACATTATAAAATATTCTAAATATCCCAGAACATTTACATTGGTCACATGACTTCTACATGTGGGATGGGCTTCGCCCTTATAATGTAAAGCCAAACAGAGAAAGACACCTGCTGTAGAGTTTCCATTAAGAAACATTCAGGGCCTTTTTCTGAAATGTTGGTCTATTCGTCGTTTAAGGAAGGAAAGGGCAGTTCTGCATCCATGACTTCTTGCTCTGTCAACCAAATATCAACCACAGAACAAACACTTATTTCTGTCACTTGGTTTTACAATCGCTTGGCAACTTGACTGACTGTTGCACCACAAGTTCACAGTGAGTGACAATATTGCAAGCTTCACCATTTCTTGATAGGACTGATTATCTGTATTGCAAGGGAATAACTTACTATGGGGTTTGTACAGTATTATTTAATAGAAGAAGTTGAGCTATAGCGGTTTGTAGTGTTGATGAGGATGATGATGAAGATGTACTTTGGATTTCACCGTATTTCTGTGGACAGACAAATGTAGACACACAACAGATCAGAAAATTTACCAACATGGAGCAATAGACAGACACCATATGGAGAGTAATCACAAAGACAACCATATAATACACGTACAGTATATAGAGTATTCACACAGATAACAATAAAATACACATACAGTATATAGAGTATTCACACACATAACCATATAATACACATACAGTATATAGAGTATTCACATAGACAACCATATAATAAACATACAGTATATAGAGTATTCACACAGACAACCATACAATACACATACAGTATATAGAGTATTCACACAGACAACCATACAATACACACACAGTATATAGAGTATTCACATAGACATTCATACAATAAAATAGACCGACATATAGTATATCAAGTATTCACACAGACAAAGATGAAAGATAATCTGAGACATTCAGTACATACCGAATTCATATAGACAATCACACACTACAATGCAATGGACATACATAGAGTTAGCAGAGTATTCATATAGACAACCAGAAAATACAAAATTGTACAAAACAACATTAACCTGGTTTATTTTGAGTAATGTCTTCCTGTAAACCATCTACAGTTCACAGTTCCACCGTTTTACTTGGGATCAGGTCAGTAAAGTCATACTATTTAACACTAGTCAAGGTGTTATTTTGTGCTGCAGTGTTTTGGTCCAGAAAATGGGTGAACGAATCAAAGGAGGCGGGAAACCAAGTTCACACAACCAGTAATAGAGCAGAAAAGTATAATTACATACTTAACTGTGCATAGCATGTTTTTAATGAAAGAACAAGAAAGCTAAACCAGCATAATAATTGAAAACCACAGTTAATTGTTATAATTGGCATAGGAAGAAGGAGGAGCGGACTGCGGAGTCGTTAGTTCATCAGTATGCATTTATTGAGCTGCACTGTGTTCGTACAGGCGAGACGATAACACACAAAGACAAAGGGAGCAGATGGAACATATATACTGAGGGGAATGACTTAATGATGATCAGGTGCGCCAGACGAGACAACAGGTGCAATGAGTTGGTGAGATGGGCGATGGTGTCAGAAAGCCAGTGACGTGGAGCGCTGAAGCCCGCCTCCTGCAGGGGGAGCACTGGCAGCAGATGGTGCAGGCGTCACAATTGGAAATTAAGATATATGAATGTTCACTATATTTAAAGTATTACCTGTATTTTCCTACATTAGACTATAGACATTTTGTACTCTTAAATGTGTAAGTTAATAAAAATCTTTTCAAATGGATTTGTTTGTTCTTATTCTGAAAGAAAAGTGCAGTCATTTCTTGCATTATGCTACGCATGACAGTGACTCTCTATATTATTAAGGAAATGTAACTGTTATTTGAACTGAAATTCCACTTCTACCATGTGTTTTTATTGTAGATTGTTTAGAATAAGCCCCAGGTATGATGTCTGTCAAACTGCTCAATTCTTATTTATAGGGGCTCTATGACATCCGTCCATCTACTGTTCTATCATCTATGGATACAAATATGTCCTTGAGATCAACAGGAAGTGTGTGGGTGTTTTTTCTCTTCATTGCAACAGGTATGTACTCCTGAACATGACCTGTTAATCAGTCTACACTCAATGGCCAAAGTGGAAATCAAATATTTTTCTGGTGTGTTTTGTCTTAATGTTCTTGCACATCGTTGTCCGTTTCCATGGTTTCCATTGAGTTGCTGGTTTGAGTCCTGCAAGGTTTTATTTTGCCAGCTTTGGCGCCCCCTAGGGGAGCAATGTGCACCTGGCAGCATGATGAACTGTTGACAGGTTGTGATTGGTGAATCCCTATCAGAATGTACAGAGGTAGGTGAAGATCTCAAATGGACATGTGGCTCGAGTTTTGGGTCAAAACATTAGACATTTTCTGTTTTCTTAATTTTATTTACAAGTTATGATATTTCTTCAAATCCACAGTCAGGATATTGTTTCTTTCTGTGAGACGTTTTGGTAGAAATCACATGCTACATTTGTGAATAATCCATTATCTGGGAGAAGATGTTGGGAAAGAACGCACAGCAACATCTGAACCCAGAAAGACCTGAACTTAAGAAGACCTGAACACAACAAGACCTGAACATAGCCAGACCTGAACACAACAAGACCTGGACAAAACACTTGAACACAATCAACTGGACAGATAAAAACGGTTTGCTGTGGACAACACACTTCCCATACACTGATGTAACCACTATGTATTTCTACTGGACTGTAAATAAGTTGTATGAGACAGATGCTTTATAAACTGCTGAAGACTGACAATGGAATATTTACCTTGAAATCCTTTAATAACTGTGTTGAATAATAGATTATACAGTTGGTTCTGCTACAATCAGTACAGTATAGTAGTGTAGGTAACAAAGTTCATTTATATAGGGATTATTGAAACCAATGCATTGGTGATTTTCTATACATCACCTGGTGTGTACAGATATTATTATTATTAAGTGGGTGGGACAGTTGAATGGCCAGTTGGGGGAGCTGGAGTGTCAAACACTGGAACCATCAGTAGCACTTCAACCCAGAAGATGAGAGTTCATTGAATGAGTTAATGGGATAATGGAATATTGTGAATGACATCATGAGCAGACCAGATTTAAATTGAACTTTAACCTGATCTAGGATAGAGCAAAATGTTCTTATGTCTTATAAACACAGGACAAGACACATTTCATCGATTTGATAAAATCAACACTTCCTCAAATAACAACGGTCGCCTGTTGAACATTTTCCATTTGAAAAACTGTTAAGCCCCTTCTATTAAGTGCCTGTCTGATTGTGATACCGACTTTATGAGGAAGTAAAAGACTGTTCAGCATTAGGGATTTTTGTCTTCACTATTTATAATTTCTGTCATCAACAGGACTCCCTTTACTGGCACATGATTTTGCTTCAATGCCAGTTGGTTGACTGGCGGCACAACAAGAGCTGTTATCTTTATCTGTGACTAAATCACACACATGACAATGTCTGTTATTTTATTTTTTATTATAATATTTGTTTTTGGTAATTGCAAGAGACAGTTTTGAGTGTTTGTACTGAATCCATTTGTCCTTTATTTACAGTGAAATGTGTTTTGGGTATTGTAACTCTGTCGAACTCTCACACACTTGACCGCACACTAACCCCACTCACCCACCCATTACTTAGTACAGCCTCTCAGGCATCTTGGTGCACGACTCTCTTTGTACTACTGGCCTCTGACACTGCTTTGCAAAGTCTGATAAGGATGTTTTCAGCTGTTACATGTACATGTCCACCTCGGGAACCTCACTGCTGCTTTCCCTGCATTTCAGTGTCACACCTTCAATTTGCCTTCATTGCACATTTAGAATTGCCACTTGTACTGGCATTTGCCTTCTTTGCACATTTATACATCACACTAATAACATAAATTATGCTTAATACTTGTGCATGTTGTGCCCTCCTCTATTAGCATCTGGTTCGATGCTAACTGCATTTAGTTGTATTGTACTTGTACTTGTTCATTTATGTTTTATTTGAATGTAATCTAATAAAAAGGCTGCTGTAATTGAATAAAATGTAGATGGGAGATTTTTTTCTCTTTTCCTTTGCCAAAATCAGCCACTTCCTCAAATAACTACGGTGGCCTATTGAACATTTTCCGTTTGAGAAACATTTACGCCCCTTTTATCAAGTGCGTGTCTGATTTTGATACCGACTTTATGAGGAAGTAAAAGACTGTTCAGCATCAGCAATTTTTTTCTTGACTATTTATATTTTCTGTCACCAACAGGACTGCCATTACTGACACAATGCCGGTTGGTTGACTTGCAGCACAACAGGAGTTTTACCTTTATCTGTAAGTGACTAAATCACACTTGACAAATGTTGTGAAATAATTATTTTTATTATAATATTTGTTTTTTGTAATGTGTGACATTTTAGCGGGTTTGTACTGAATCATTTTATTTATTTTGAGCTGTGCTTTGGGTATTTCTTCAAGACAATATATATTTTCTTTAATTGAGTGCTGACTTAGGATGAGTCCACAGTATCTTTATTACATAAAAGGTGTGGATATGTGGGTGTGAATGTGTTTGTCACACAGATGTAAACATGGATTTCCATTTGAATAGGGCCTGGCTATAACACTGTGAGGGATGTGTTTTTTAACCATCCATACAGGTCACTTTTTTACTCAAAGATTGTTTTAATGTTGAAACCTGTAGAAATATATTTGTTGTTGATGACGATGAGGGGGATGATTTGAGAAGGTAATGTCAGCTTGAGAATTGAGATGCAGACAAATGAAACACATGTATATTTCCCTCCATAAGTGTTGGGAAAGTGAAGTCCAAATTGATATTTTTGCTGAACACTCAAGTTATATGAAAATATGATTAAAAGATTAGTCTGGGGTAAGAGAAAAGAATGTCACTAGATTTCTGTTTGTTTAAAAAAAAATGTTGATAACGAAGTATAAAAAAACGTTCAAAGTTTCATTAACTTATTAATGTATATATAACTCTAATAATAATAATAATAATAATATATTCCAAGAAGTTGTACATCACAAATAATATATACATGATCCAACTAGCATACAGACCCTCAGGATTCACATGTAGACAACACTATTAGATCACACAGAACAGATTCATATGAGATCGGTTCCTCTTCAGTTATGGGTCCTTGTTCTCCGATGACAGGTAACACTTTTGTATGTCAGATGTAGTGATTAACCAGTTATAGAGTGAGTGTTTCTTTATATTTTCAAGACTTCAGGTAGGGAGATACGACAATGGTCTTGAGAACAACAGGAAGTGTGTTGGTGGTCTTGCTTTGGTCTTTGACAGGTATGTACTGTTTTCTTTGCTTCAGATTCTATCACCAATCCACATAGGTTTCTTAAAGGCGAAATTATGTATTATTCTTGTGTGTTCTGTGCACATTCAGTGACTCTGAGTGAGGCATGCTTGTAGTTTCTAGTCACATTCGACTGAGGACAAATACTGTTACTTTGTGATTCTGATGAATTGTGAGTTCCGGTTCTATTAGATCTTAGCGCTGAATTTGACTTTGTGGATCACGGAACGCATCTAGGCAGACTGGAAAATTGGGTCCGATTTTATTTAGACAGCTGGAGTTACTTTGTCTCCATCGCAATCGTGAATTTGATAGAGTAGCTATGACGTGCGGTGTTCCTCAGGGATCAGTCCTTGCAACACTTCTATACACTCTATCAATATATGCTAGGTCTGGGCCAAATTCTGCCGATCAAGAGCATTAACTACCATAGCTATTCACTGTATAGAGCAAATAAATACCAGAAGGTCTTAGATGTGCCCCAAATGTATAATTTCTTTAATTCACGTTAAAAAAACTACTCTTTTCAAGCGCCGGTGACTGAGCACTTAAACTCAACTACACTGTTAAGCCTTACTGCTTTTATAGCTTCCTCATGAAATCTACTAAGTAATTTACCAGTCATTTATTTATATCATTTTTATTTTATTTATCTTTTCTTATTTTATGTAAAGTGCATTGAATTGCCAATATTTTAGTAATTGTTTTTATTCGATTGTATTTTTATTTTTTTCTTTGTAAAGCTCATTGAATTGCTATATAGTATGCATGAATTGTGCTATATAGTATAAATAAACGTGCTTTCTTGTGTTTAAAGCAGTGGTTCTTAACCTTGTTGGAGGTACTGAACCCCACCAGTTTCATATGTGCATTCACCGAACCCATCTTAATTAGAAAAATAAAATACGATTTTTTCAAATTCAAAACATAAGTGTACATTCTACTTGTGCACAAAATGTCACAAGTCGACTACTGAGAGCACCAAATTTCCTGCAGCACAGGCCAAGCGATGTAGCGTGATCACCTGCAGCCAATGATGGCCAAGCAGGGCATGTCCTCACGAATCAAATGAGTCGGATGTGTGTCTTGACCTCCGCCGAACCCCTGAGACTGACTCACCGAACCCCTGGGGTTCGATCGAACCCAGGTTAAGAACCACTGGTTTAAAGTAACATCCTGTTTTGTGTGAAGATGTTGCAGTGGTACTAGGTCAGAAGGTGATCTGTGCCTTGAAGGGGTCTACAGTGGACCTGTCCTGCTCTTACACGTATCCCAGTGGTTACGCAGTCACAGAAACCGGATGGTTTTACAAGAAGAATGGAAACTGGATTAAAATCCCAGATAAGTCTACAGGTCGTGTATCGTACCGTGGGAATAAGGACAATGACTGCACCCTGAGAATCACAGATCTGAGGGACGAAGACTCAACATCATATTACTTCTGTTATAAATCTGAAAATTCTTGGAAATATGGGTCAGGTATCAAATTGACTGTCACAGGTACTGGATCCTTGGTTATGTAATCATTATATTCCTTCAGTTTTACACCTTAATATTCAATGAAAGATGACTATGTCCCCCTGATTGTCACAGTTGCTTTAATCATAGTTATGTAATAACATAGTACAACTGGGATCATGTATTACATTTTCAACAAGAACGGCAATGTTTTAACTAATAAATTATTCCTTTTTTTATCTCTCTGTTCAGGTCTTCAGGTGGAGGTGACTGGTAGATATAAGAAGACACTCACCTGTAGTACAACCTGTGTACTGCCTGACAACCCCACCTACATCTGGTACACTAACGGACAGCCTGTGAGAAGGGAAACTTCCAGCTTGTATGTTTCCAACTCTTGGGAAAGAGACAGTTACTCCTGTGGTGTAAAGGGCCAATGGAATCTCCGATCTTCTACACTGTGTGAGTGTGAAACAAACACCATTATGAAACAAAGACCATGTTGTGAATCATAAGTGGGTTTTTCTCTCTCTCTCTCGCTCTCTGTCTATATAATGTAGATAAATAGAGACCACACATTTTTTTAAATCAGCATCTCTACATGTATGGCAGCCATTCCATTCCAGTGTCTGTTAAATTCCAACACAGGCTCACCTCATTTTACTTAATGAGGTAGTGATTAAAGGAATGTATGAACCAAATCTAATTTAACTGGGAAAGTATCAAAACCACGGCTGTGTTCGTCACAACCCTCTTGCAATAGGGCCAGTTGGATGGCCAAAACATTTGAATAAATAATAACGATTCAGTGTGACAGAAGAGTTGAAAGGAAAAGCTTTGTGTGTGGAAAAAAAGAGTTATATTCTGACTTTACTAGCAGAGGGATAAACTGAACATCAGGTTGCTTCCATTCTGAAAATGTCAAAGATGGTGGGTCAAAAAAACAAAGTCAAGCAACAGACATCGGGGACAACAAAGCTACAGACTGGCAGAGGGCGAAAACGACAGGCCACTGACCGAGATGACCGTCAACTAATTTGAATGTCACTTAACAACCATAGTATGACATCAAGTGACCTACAAAATAGAATGGTAAAGCGCAGCTGGGGTGAAAGATGGTTTGAAACAGGGCAAGGCTGAAGTCATGCAAAGCTAGAAAAAAGCCCTTCATCAATGTGAAGCAAAGAAGAGCCAGGCAGAAGTTTGCAAAATACCATAAGGACCATAGAGAAATGGAGTAAGGTCATCTTCTCTGATAAAGCATTTTTTCTGCTTTGCCAAACACCTGGTCATCTAATGGTTAGACGGAGACCTAGAGAGGCCTACAAGCCACAATGTCTCGCACTCACTGTGAACTTTGGTGGAGGATCGGTGATTATCTGGTGATGCTTCAGCAAGGCTGGAATCGGGCAGATTTGTCTTTGTGAAGGACATATAAATCAAGCCAAGTTCAAGGTTATCCTGGAAGAACACCTGCTTCCTTCTGCTCTGACCGTGTTCCCCAACTCTTAAGAATTGATTATTCCAGCAGGAAAGTGCTCAATGCCACACCGCCAGGCCAATCAAGGTGTGGATGGAGGACAACCAGATCAAGACTCCGTCATGGCCAGCCCAATCTCCACACCTGAATCCCATTGATAATCTCTGGAATATGATCAAGCGGAAGAGAGATGGTCACAAGCCATCAATCAAAGCCAAGCCTCTTTTTTTGTGCCAGGAGTGGCATAAAATCACCCAACAGCAATGTGATAGACTGACAAACTAAAAATCAGGGTTATTTCACCAAATATTGATATCTGCACTCTTCCTAAGTTAGAACATCAGTATTTTGTTGTTGAAAAATGTATATTAATATGTTTTCTTTGCATATTTTAGGTCTGAAATCAATGCATATTTTTGGGGTTATTTTGACCAGTTGTTATTTTCTACAAAAAATACTCTATATTTTTATTTGAAAATTGAGAGTAATATTCTCTGTAGTACTGGAATTTTAAATAATGTTGTTTTTACTCAAGCACATATCTATGAATAGTAAAACCAGAGAAATTGATCATTTATATATATATATACATATATATATGTAACCAAACAATGGAGGATGGGAAATTAAACATTCTGCATGTAAAATTTTACACAACTGCATAGATAAGACTCCACACCCCATATAATAGGAGAAATCTGTTTTAGGCAAACTTATTGTTTATATATTTTTTATATATATATATTGATTGTTTTATTCCAGGTAACAGTTATTGTGTGACTTACTCCTCTCGGAGTGTCTGTGCCTTGAAGGGGTCAACAGTGGACCTGTCCTGCTCTTACAAATATCCCCGTGGTTACACAGTCACAGAAACCGAATGGTATTACTGGACCTGGTCATGGATTAAAATCCCAGATAAGTCTACAGGTCGTGTATCGTACCGTGGGAATAATGACAATGACTGCACCCTGAGAATCACAGATCTGAGGGAGGAGGACGCAAAATCATATTACTTCAGATTTAAATTTGGAAATTCATGGACATCTGGGTCAGATATCACCTTGATTGTCACAGGTACTGGAACCTTGGTTATGTAATAATTATATTCATTATATATACATCATATATGTTCAGTTCTTCACCCTGGTATTCAGTGAGATGTGGCATCGTCTGCATGATCTGTCACACCTGTTTTTTAACAGTGGACTCTAGATGTGTTCACCATGAGCTGCACATCAGATACACATTTCTCCATGTGAACACATTTGTTTAACACTGTTAAAGTGTAGTTGTTGTGGGACCTAAACACTGGTTAAGCAGTGAAGAAGATCTTGTATCCCACACTCTGAGTGTATAAATTGACCCACTGTGTTGTTTTACTATAGATGTTGTATTGGAGATGGAACCCACATCTGTGTCAGAGGGGAACAGGGTCACTTTGACTTGTACAACTGAATGTAGCCTGGATCCCAACACAGTATACAGGTGGTATAAGAATGGACAGCTTATAGAAAACATCAGCACCAGCTCTACTGTCCACATCCTCTCAGTCAGCAGTAAAGATGCAGGCAGATACTCCTGTGGTGTCAAAGGTCATGAGACTCTCCGCTCTCCTGTAAACAGTCTCAGTGTCACATGTAAGTACATGAGATACCCCGTGAATTGTCCGTAACACGTCAATTGTCTGTAGCACTGTATGTTTGCAAAATTACATTCAAGTTCTCCTGAATGCGGATGGGCTGACATTTTGACCGTATGATGCAGCTGAGCCATCAGGTATATTTTGGATTGTAACGATTGGGTGGTTAAGCAGATTTAAATAGCAAAAAGGGCAATAAAGGTAATAATACATGGATCAGGTTGCGATGCACAGATCATAAACTTCCAGGTAGGATTACTAATAAGACTGGCTAGTTGATTGATTGGTTGACCGGTTAATTAAATATGAAAATGTTAATATTGAATTTGAACATTTAAAAGGTTTTATGAAAAACTTCCTACTAAACCTCTGGCTTTTCCTCTCCAACAAAACACCGGATACACACACACACA
>JACXGJ010007474.1:0-30431 GCA_016801105.1 Esox niger | reverse complement strand
AAATCAACAGAGAGAGAGAGAAATCAACAGAGAGAGAGAGAAATCAACAGAGAGAGAGAAATCAACAGAGAGAGAGAAATCAACAGAGAGAGAGAGAAATCAACACAGAGAGAGAAATCAACACAGAGAGAGAAATCAACACAGAGAGAGAAATCAACACAGAGAGAGAAATCAACACAGAGAGAAATCAACAGAGAGAGAGAGAGAGAGAGAAATCAACAGAGAGAGAAGAGCTCAAGTGTAACCGTGGAGGTCAGAGGGGGGTTGGGGACTTTCCTTAGGGAGCAACATTCCCCCGGCATTGGAGTCTATATCAGGAAAGCAGCCAGCGCAGAAGAAAAAACAGGAACAGATAAGAGGGAGTGAAAACAAAGTTGACTTTGCTGAAATGTGGGATGGGGAAGGATTATTCCTTCAGGAAAATGTGTCATAAATAAAACCAAAGCCCTATGGGTGGAAATAAATTACTTAACTCTTCTGATTGAACCTTACTAAAATAATATTCTGATTCATATGTTTTGTGAAAAAACACAGAGCAACAGTTGTTGACCAGACATCTTTGAGTACTGCAATAAAGTTTTAGCCAGCAGCCTAGTTTATAGAGGTCCAATAGTGTACAGTTGGCTTTTGTTTCTCAGCTGCTGGCTGCTTAATAAAGCGTAACAATGCTGTTTACACACTGCTCCCATTGTCTTGAGAAACAATCAGAAAAAAAAAATTCAAAATATATTGCTGTCCTTCTCATTAGTAAGCCATTATGCAGAAAACCCAATACAAAGCTACCCCAACCAAACCACGACTGAGACATTTCATACTGTAATAAAATGTAGAACACATTAGTAGAAATGCATACTTGTATTAGTGAAGTTACTGCAGAAAGTGACCAGAAAAATGAATTAAAGAAGCCAAATTTCCATAATATCAGAATGGGGTAGACAGTGCACTTTTATTTCCATGTGTTTCCAATACGTCACCAGACATATTGTGAGCAGTATTTTCACAACCTCAACTAGCATTTGTAAGTCGTAAAACATGTGGTATAGTCAGGCAGAGACACTCGGCTACTGAGCCTGGTCCTATACTTACCATCCTGGACCCCCGGCAGATGGGATTTATCAATCTCCAGCTCCGTCATGGCTGCAGGAGGCCAGTCACAGCCTCATTTGCCCTCAGGGCTGGCCAAAGCAGTCAGGACAGGCAGGCAGTGGGAGAAGGGAGTCCAGAATCACAGGAATGTCCAAACTTTCCGTTGTAACTTTAAGGCACATCAAACATTGGACGTCTATATTCCTCTGTTTACATTTGCTATGACTTAATGGTCTTGGACTACTACAGAAGTGTACATTAAGCATACAATAGAAGAAGCGCCGACTCGACACATTTTCTGGTAAACATTTGAACATTATGGGGTTTATGGGGTTTAAGAACAGAAACTATGATGGTTGGAGGATACAAAATGTTTTACTTCAGACCATATGCTGTAATGATAAACCGTTTACCAACACGCAGGCTATTTACACTGTACAAAACCCACGACAGGTAGCCTACTGAACGAATTGTATATATTTTGAGAAACCGGCGCCTAAATGTAAATGCTTTCAATAGTTAGGACATAACCCCATTTCAAAAGGCACAGAAAAAATATACAATTACACTTTTTATACAAAAATGTGTCAAAACTTACAACATGATACCTTTTCTTCATATACAGTATAAAGATGAAGAATGGTTCATAATGTTATGTTACAAGTGTCAATCGCGTTTATCAACCAGACGCTAAACACTCGACCAACTTAAACAAACCACCTTCCGCAGTTAAGTTAACCTACCTGTATTCGAGGCACACGCTGCTAAAAACCGTGTGTAGTCTTAGCACAAACAAAACCGAATTCAACAAATAGGCTATTAACTTGTAGAGATTCCGTCGACAATATCTGCTAACCCGACACTTTCTCCGGTGTTAATCGTATTTCTGCACTCTATTCACATCGGACCCAACTATCTTTGTAGTTCATCAATAAAACAAAGCCGTCACACCAGAAATTTTATGGGAAGCCTGCGCGGACAAACTTAGCTCAGTCTGTCAAGCAGTTTGGAACTTAACACTGATGGCAGCACCAACCTACTCAGCATACTAGACGCTTATGATGATGATTATTGCACTTGCGCTCTCAAAACTCGAGCAGAAGGGTCTATTGTACGCGTTTATGAAGAACCAGGCACTGCAATTTATTGATAGTTTTATAATAACATTTCATAAATATACTCCCTCACAAACAAAATATGTTGAGCAAATATATAATTACACCCCTCAATACCTATCAAAACATTATAAATTGCCTATAGGCCAGTGCTTGATTTGGGTTAAAATAAGTGCAGAAACTGAGAAATCGCACGTTAGACCATGTTCATCAAAATGATGGATTTGAATGTGTTAGTAAGGAACCCTGTACCCGAACGCCGTTCCGGACCAAGTCAAATTGAATCTCAATCGCATAATACGACGACATACTAAAATTACATATTTCGCGGATGATGGTAAAGTACCTACTACTTAGTATTTAGTAAACTAGTATGTCGGTTTGGGACAGATTGGGACGCACTATCTCGTCATCGAATTTTGTCTTAACATAGATAAATTCGTCGCGCTTTAACCTCACGCCAAGTTTGAATATTTAGGCTAACTATAGAGCAGTACGCATTGTGTTTAACTGGTTAACGTATCTTATGAAGTTTACTTCCGCCACAAATAGCATTTACGAAATGGCTTTGCCACTGTCCGTTTTAATAGCTTACAAGCCATTAATACTAGTATCTTACTGCTTGGAATAGTCATGAATTGAGCCCATGCTAGCGAGACTTAAGTCGGAACTTTACACGGCCTAAGTTATTTCATGGCACAACAACGTTGTTCATTCATACGTGAATGACATTGATGCCAAATCTATCAATACAGGTGACGATAACTGACTTTAGTACGATTTTTATGTCCCAAACCACCGTACTCTGAAAATAGTGTTCCAGAAGTTCCAGGATGTTCTACTATACCGATGCATTCGTGCATGTTTTTGGGGTACAGATGCATCCCAAAAAAATTTGAATATCGCGGAAATGTTATTTTTGCACATCATTCTGATGAAAAAGTGACAACTTTACATATTATACATTCATTACGCATAGAGTGAAACATTTCAAGCCTTTTTTGTTTAAATGTTGATGATTATGGCTTACAGCTCATGGAAATAATTTGAATGTGTTGGTCAGTTAGAGCAACAAAACAGTTGAAGTAATTTTTGGAAGTATCACTTCATTGAATGGGGACAGAGATTTCACCAGTCAGTAGCTGGCAGAATCCATGCCCCCTATATACAGGTAAGGCCGGGTGTTTTGTGAAAGCACTTTGTGACAACTGCTGATGTAAAAAGGGCTTTATAAAATATATTTGATTTGATTTGATTTGATATATACAAAATTTCTACTCCACGTATTTTACTAACATCACTCTTGGCTTCTTGACATATGGCTTGCACATACAAAATGTTGTTAATTAACTTACGTTCATAAAAAAAAAGTTGTAATTATTTTTGAGAATCATGGATGCCACATCCTCCGGTCTAAAGAGGAGAGGGACCATCCAGCTTGTTATCCACCCACAGTTCAAAAGCCAGCATCCGTGATGGTATGGGGGTGCATTAGTACACATGGCATGAGTGACTTGCACATCTGTGATGGCACCATTAATGCTCAACAATATATACAGGTTTGGAGCAACAAATGCTGCCATTTAGACAACATCTTTTTCAGGGAAGGCCTCGCTTATTTCAGCAAGACGGTGCCAAAGCACATTCTGCACATTCCACAACAGCATGACTCCATTGTAAAATAATCTGGGTGTTAAATTACCCTACATGCTGTCCAAACCTGTCCCTTATTGATAACATTTGGTACATTATGAAATGAAAATCAGACAATGTTGAGCAGCTGCAATCTTATATAAAGCAAGAATGGGAATACATTTCACTTTCAAAACTACAGCAATTGTTCTCCACAGTTCCCAAATGCTTACAGAGTATTATTAAAAGAAGAGGTGATGCAACACAGTGGTAAACATGCCCATGTCCCAACTCTATTGAAACATTTTGCTGGCATCAAATTCAAAATGGGCATGTATATTTCATCTAACATTTCTCTGTTTCAACATTTGATATGTTGTTTTTGTACTATTTTCAATTAAATACAGGATTAAATTATTTACACATCATCACATGGGGTTTTTATTCGCATTTTACACAGTGTGTCCCAACATTTTTGGAAATGGGTTTATAATTAAAATATAAACAGAAGTGAAAGGAACAAGAGATCATGCCAAAAAGAAAATGAAAAGAAAACAACCATTACATCTCCGCCCTCACCAAACATCCCCTCACCCCAATCCCTTACCTTCCCAACCCTCTACTGCTAGGATGAAAGAGCCGGTGCAGTGCAGCCCCAAACTACACACAACAGCATCAAAAGAATAAACAATAATGAAACATATTACAGTGTTGAATGTTCCAAACAAGATCTCATTAAGTATGGTCGGAGTTTCGCTCAGCATGTATCAAATCTTCTGTAAATGTCAGGTGCACAGAGCAATATCCTGAGAGAAAGTAAATATATATTTTGGAGGTGTGTGAATCTTATGAAATCCTTTTATCAGTCTTTTCACTGAATCATTTTCCTGTCTCTCGGACATTTTCAGACACTTAGATATTGAGTTCTCATTCTTTATTCATGCTATATAAACCTTTCTCCTCTGTACCACATTCAATGTATTTTTCTTTAAAGTCTTTTCTAAATCAGCTGGGTGCCAAGTCCTCAGATATTAAACAGGTGAAAATGGGGACCATTGCCTGAGCCCACACAAGCTCATTAGTATTTCGATTAAAAACGGTCTTTAAGCAGCTATGAATCTGGAATTGATCAGATGGCCTTGCACTATTAAAGCCAAGAAATCCTAATGGATTAAAATGACATAAAACACCACCAAGCAAATTATTTTGCCTTCCAACAGTAAAATAAATGTCACAGACCGCTTCTATCACTTTCATTATCATATGGGAAGCCAGGGGCCCGACGTCAGAGACTTCTAATAAATAGACAAACGAAGGTCAGTGACGTACATTGAAATAGATTACCTTCTAATCCTAAACCTGCCCCTCCCCATCCAATGGCTCCCTTTCTGCCTGTATTTTGGCCTAGTGATGTGGACATACACAAATGTGGGTTTATTGCATGAGTAAGCAAAATAAAAAGCCCAAATATAATATCTTGTCTGAACAAGTTCATGCAGCAGTTTGAGCATCAATCAAACTGTTTCAGTGACCCATGAAAAATCCTGTCCTGACTTAGACTGACTTCAAATGTCAACTTGTTCCACAGGACCTTCTGGAATCATATAAAATACTTTATGGACTGTATCTCAATTACTTTGATTCTCACTTTATCTCAATACCTTGGATTCTAATTATATTCTAGTGTATTGAACATTTCAGTCATGTATTTAATTCTAGTATGACTATCTGGATTCTTAAATAGTTGTAAATGTGATTTAGTACACGAACAGAACATCAGTGTGATGCAACCAAAACCAAAAGAGTAACGCTGATGTTCATAAAAAAACTCATCCTTGTTGGAGTGATTGATTGCTAGGCT
The DNA here is from genome assembly GCA_016801105.1 of Esox niger. Classification (NCBI taxonomy): domain Eukaryota; kingdom Metazoa; phylum Chordata; class Actinopteri; order Esociformes; family Esocidae; genus Esox; species Esox niger. The sequence continues at coordinate 24,737 of JACXGJ010007474.1, read as the reverse complement.
ACAGTGTAGCCAATTGCTTTCAATGCCTTTTTAACCAGCAAAGCCTCACTGAACAATGACTGGATGGCTGTTTGAGGGGAGAGAGCTAAATGCAATTCTATAAAGCGTGCAAGTCATCGCGTTGAGGTGGTTCTTTTGATGAATGTGAGTTCATGGAGTAAGTTAATTCATTCATAAAATGCACTGCTATTTATTTGCCATAGTCTATCCACCTGATCCCCATCCACAGAAAGATGAGCTGGGTGCACTGAACACCTGAGCAAATCTGATTTATAGACTCAGTAAAACTAGCCAGTCAGATGAGCTGGCTGTACTGAACACCCTGGCAAATCTGTTTTAGGGATTCAGTAAAACTAGCCAATCAATTGGCCAGGACGATAAAACCCCCAAAAGATAGAGTCACAGCACTTGTATTTTTTTATAGTTCCCCGTAACTCATTTGAGTTACTGAATGTTGATTTATCAACCCACGAGATTACATGGGGGTGAGATGGACCTTCGGTAGTTTCACTCTTCTGTGGTGACAGCGAGGATGGGGACGTGGGATCCATGGGTTGGGGGCAGTCCTTAGGCTATATAACTCATTGGGGAAGAGAGCAGAGAGAAGATTACGTTTTCCAGACATCAGAAGGACTTATTTTCAAGCCAGAAGACCCAGACCCAGGCCTGTGGAGATGACGTGTAAACTGCTCCTAGCATGGACCTTCCTGCTGGTTGCCTCTGTCCCACTTCTGGCCCATCCCATCACAGACTCTGCAGAGTTGTCCTACTTGGATCCATGTGAGTACCTGATCCTCCCACAGAAACATGCTCCATAAGGTCAAGCAGCCAGGAAAAGACTGTTGTTAGTATGAGATCATTGGGCATCAGAGCTCAGTTGTCACAGATGTATTAAGGCCTTTGTGAGTCTTAATTAGAATTCAACAATCGTGACGATGAATAACAAAGACGTTGTCATCCGTGACCTTCTGTTATGGTGTAATTGCATTGAGACCTGGTTGATCTGTCTGATTATGTCTGGGAACAGAGGCACTGTTAATACAAAACCTGTAATCATTTGTTTGACTATGGTGATTAATTAAAGTAACACTGTTCCATGAACTCTCAATGCTGTGAAAGTGTGCCTGCTACTGCTACTAGTTACCAGTCATTAATTGCCATGGTTGGATTTACATAAACACAGTTGTACGTTTATCAGGGATTATTCAGAGGGAATAATAGGTGAACAGGAGTTTTTGGCTGTTGACTATATTTTCACACTGTGTTCAGTATCCGTGGTGGATGGGGGAGCAGGCAGTCTGGATGAGCAGACATTCCTGCCACGGGAAGGCCGTGGACACAGCTACCCGTCTCTACTGTCTGCAGAGCTCAGCAAACAGGGTATGACCACATAAACTAGGCCATTGGTGCTTAATTTACATCATAAATAGCCAGTCATAATTTCAATTGAAAAGAGATCTCACAAAAATCCTATTTAACCCCTGGTCTCTCTCAGGGCTCAGCACAGTTGGACTACTCCCAAGACAGATGGAGAGAGATGTGAGTTTTGAATCTGAATGATGATAATGGGTTATAATGTATATTGAGCTCATATCACGTCTTATAAGATGAGTACTGGTTTCAGAAACAGGAATCTTTATGTTTCAGGTGTTTTTGGACAAACAGAGTCTTGTGAACCCATTGAGCCGTTACCTTGGCATCAGGAAACAGTTCAGGAAGAGAGAAGGCACCTCGGAGTGTTTCTGGAAGTACTGTGTCTAATACTTTTAATTGACCTCAGAGATATACATTTACACCATGACAATGACAAAAAGATGGGGCTTCTAAGATCTTATCCCTATCATGCACGCCAGAAAATACACATGTAAATACACACACACATACAAACTCACACACACACACACACACACACAGTATATTCAACTGGATTGAATGGATATCCCAAAGGCTGATACATGCTACAAAATGTATGGGGACTAGTTTGTTTTTATCAACTTTTCTATAGTTTGCTGTTTGGAATGTTCATCACCATTCGATGTCACTGACCAAACATTACCAGGATAAGGTGATAAATGTCTCTATGTTTAATATAAATAAAATCTTCTATATGGAAAAGCTTCCCATAAAATGTGTGGTTCCTGCAAATCTATTTAATGAACTAACTAATGAATACTATTTAAATGTTCATGATTGTAAATAAGAGATACACATACTGTATGTGAAAAATCTAAAAACAATAAAAAAGATTAAACATCGGCCAAATAATATCTTTGTATGACTTTAAAAAACAAAATAATTGACAATAAGTAGAGATATGTAATTTGGCAATTAGTTTCATATTTGAAAATATCTTGTTTACTTCTACTCACACATACTGTATCTTCTTGCAAAAAGACCAATTTATTATAACCTGTACATATACTATGTCCTAGTAGCAGACGTTTCACAGATCACAGTCATTCACTGATGATATTAACGTATAATGTCACTGCGTTGCAAGGCAGTTTATCAACCAGGGTCATCGTTCATCTGCTCCATAGGAAAAGCAGGCAGAAACAGAGTTTCATAGGTTTGATACACAGATAAGAACGGGAAGGAGAGAAGGGCGGAGAGACAGAGAGAATGTGAGAGAAACAGAGAAAAGGAAAGAGACAGGGAGAGATTGTTGGAGAGCATTCGTAAGCTTGAGAGAACATGAACATGAGAGAGGAGAGAATGGAACAGAAAGAGTTAACAGTAATTAAGAATGAGAGTGTCACTAACGTGATGTCGGAAAACCCGATCGTTCCATGGATCATTTAAAAGTAAGTACATATTACATAATACAACAGTAATTTTCTTTGTGAATGTTGTTTTGTTAGTCTTTTTGACCGGCTGCTGGCTGCCGGGTGGTAGGGACTGTTGGATGTACACCCTGCCCTAAGAGATCTCTCTTCCCCAGCTCGGCCACTGGCCGTGCTGCATTATCTCTGACTGGTTCCAGCATTTTCCCTGGGTTACCTACACTCAATAGAGAACCGTCTAATCGAAGGAGCTATGAGATGGGGGGATGACAGGAATGAAGGAAGATGTGAGGGAGGGAGAGAGACTGGTAAAGGGAGGAAGCAAGGGCATGCAGAACAAATTACGTCTTAATTTCCTTAAAAAGCTACAGAACAGCTGATAATCCATTCAAGTAAGCAAGATAAATGAGCCCTAGTTGATTCAGCAACCTTGTGGTAAATATGTCATCAGGAATTATAAACAAGAATAGAGTAAGTTCAGTGAGTTCAACGGAAGTTGAGTGAAAAGTTTCTTGCCCGGACCAATCTCTAGGTCAGTTCTGGGCAGACCCAAACGGAACCTCCCATCATGCGTAAGAACCTTTTAGTTATATGGAAGATTTGTTCTGCACTGCTAAGGAAGCTTGCAACTAAGCGTTTCTATATTAATTAATTTTTGCACCTGCTGTAAGCAGTGTATTTGAGAACCCCCCCAGACAGTGATCTCTCAGCCAATCACCAACCTGCTGTTACAGAGAATCTGCTGCATTTCATCTCCAATGAAACGACAAGAAGGAACCAACAAATAGCATCTGCTAACTGCCTACTCTCCTGCTCCATCCCGACCTAAGACAGGCAGACCTTAGTGTTAATATTAATAATAGTAATCATTTGGTGGGGGCTTATTTTCCTATTTCACTCATGTACAAGTGTGTAATACTGTGTATGTGTGCTCATTAGCAATGTGTTTTTTGCATTTTGAACCTAAAGTATGGGTTTCCTACTGGCTCAAATAATCAAGCTAAAGTTGGACCTCGGTTGATCAGTTAGCACCATGGGCACTGTGTTGGGTACCTGTGACTATGAGGTTGAGAGATGTGGCTGGTAGGTATGCAATTAGGAGGGTTCTGGGTTATTACAGTGTTAAAACAGAGCAGCTGGTAGGTATGTTATTAGGAGGTTTCTGGGTTATTACAGTGTTAATACAGAGCGGCTGGTAGGTATGCAATTAGGAAGGTTCTGGGTTATTACAGTGTTAAAACAGAGCAGCTGGTAGGTATGTTATTAGGAGGGTTCTGGGTTATTACAGTGTTAATACAGAGCGGTTGGTAGGTATGTTATTAGGAGGGTTCTGGGTTATTACAGTGTTAATACAGAGCGGTTGGTAGGTATGTTATTAGGAGAGTTGTGGGTTATTACAGTGTTAATATAGAGTAGCTGGTTTTTATGTTATTAGAATTGTTATGGGTTAGTAAAACAAAATGTGTCTATTGTATGGGCAGTGAATGGTAAAGTGAGTCAGTTTTGATCTTTTTTATTATATAATAATATCAAGCAGTTATGTCATGACAACGCTGTCATAAGACAACTCAAGTGTATCACTCTCAGTCCAGCAGAGATACTGCTACCCCTCTAGAAATTTAAAAACAATGGGATATCAGTCTTTACCAGGAACACTAGTTGCTACTGTTGGTGCACACCAGAGTGGAATCACGTGAACGTGATCAAACACATGAAAACCATACAAATGCAAAGGATGCACCTGTCAATCTTTCTGTCCCATAACTATGATCCAATTAAGATCCCCTGGGTCACCCCCCTGGGTCACCTGCACACCAGGCACTGTCCATCTCACCTGGTGAGTGGGTTGGACCAGAAACTGTCCACACCATACACTGGGCTGCAGTGAACCAAATCAGAAGGGTTCTGATCTGTGGAACCCCTGGTGAAAGATTTATCAGGTCTTTCCAGACCATCCTTTATATGATACGGCATCACCTCCAGCAGTCTACAAAGTCTCTGACTCCTAGATACGGATAAGTCTGGACAAGAGTGTGAGATTAGATTGAACAACACTCACTAACAGAAATCCAACTGTTAGTCATCACCTCACCACACCCAAACACTTGGCACACTGAGTTGAGGGAAGGTTAAGTAACAAGAAGGTCTGGACTGGGAGCAGTGACCTTGGACCAGACTCAAGTCCACTGAATTTAGAAGGAATCCCATGGCAACGGTATAACAAAATTACACGACTTGAGATTAGTGCTTGGAGTGTGTGCTCACTGAAGGCCACAGGAAAATCTAAAAAACAGAGAAACAAAAAAGCACCAGTAAGTTTACCAGAAACCCAATTGACATTGCCACCCAGCGGTATGGAAAACAGCAAAAACCCAACATCGGTGTTGGTTTTGCAGTCAAATGTCACCTGATCAACTGTCACTATTTCTGAAAAGTGCACACAAACAACAATTTGTGGACCCAGAATCTTCCAGAACCAGAAATGACAGAACCTAAAGATTGCAAATGTTACTTTCACCAGCTCCGAGACACTCACTCTTCTCTTCAACTTATCTTTTAAATGGCATATCCAGAAACTTGCAAATACACTAAAGCTGAAATTGGATTTTGTTTTAGGAAATTGGCTTGTTTTTCTTTTAAAGCTAAAAGGACACTTGATTCAACTACTTTTATGCCTATAGTGGACTATGGTGATATTTTATATATGAATGACCTACTGCTCAGTTTTTCAGATCAATTGAAACGCTTTGCTATGGAGCACTGAGATTTATTTTAAACGGCAAAGCATTCACACACCATTTCACTTTATATGCCAGGGTTTGGCTGGCCTTCCCTAGTCACCCACAGGCTGTCTCTGAAATATTTATATTTATAAAGACAGTCTGGGTTTGCTACCTTCTTATTTATTCATTTTTATTTTTGTTCCGGATTTTGGAAAAAGGGCTTTCATGTACTGTCCTCCATCAGCTTGGAATGCCTTACAAAATAGTTTTAAATTGGAAGAACTGGTCCCTCTTGGTGTTTTTGAATGATAGATAAAGGATCTTGATTTGTTTTTCCTTGGGTGTTTTTTAATAGTGAATTATGATGGTGATTTGTTTGTTTTTCTTATTTTTAGAGTACCTGTATTTGTATATATTGTCTTATCTCATTTTTAAACAATGACTTGCGTCTGCCTATCTTGGCCAGCATGTTCATGGAAAATACATTATTAATCTCAATGAGACTTTCCTGGTTAAAGAAATGTTCTATAAAAATATAATAATACATTTTCCATGAATCTTCAGCAGAATAAAGGAAGGAACAAACAAACACATCAGCTGCCAACTGCCTCTTCTCCATCCTGGTCTGAAGACCTGCAGTCATTAGCAGGCATATTGACCTCTGGCTTCTGACTTTATCTGTGACTAGGAACTACAGTACATTATGTGCTCATGTGAATTAAATTATCCACCAAACACTGACCCCCTGACATTAGCTTTAAGGCTGCTTTGTCAATTGCACTTTCAGTGAAAATACCTCAGGCATTTTTATTACTCCCAATAAATAATACTGGTGATAGTTGTAAACTAAGCAATCTGCCTTAATTGCATTATTAATAACATTACCATTTACTGAAAAACAGTGCATGTAAAATTCAAACTTATAGCACTATAACTATTTAATATATATATTCACATCCCCATTCGTTTTTGCAGAAGCTATTCTTCCTGCGGTCAACCTAAAACACATTGAAATATGTTTCTGGGTGTGTCTCACTTTATGCCTGAGAGTTTGTGGGTGTGTATGTCATTGTAAATACAGGGCGGGAAGTGAGCGTGTTAGTAAAAAGTTGATTATGGGTAGGGGTAAGAGTTAGGGTTGTTGGTTAGGGGTTATGATAACAAAACAAAGCTCTAGTACAGGCACTGATGCAGTATACGTACTTGAGGAAAAAGACAAAGTTTGTTCGTTTTCTTCATTTTTTTCTTTTTTTATTATTTTACAGCAGAAAGAATATAAAGCATTCAGAAAACATCTTCCATATTTTAAGGGCATTTCAAAACGTTTTGCATGGCTTCAGCAGCTGAAATCTATTTTTTTTATTTATTTTTTTACATATCCATCGAGTCAGTGACGCTTGTACATGCACAATTACAAAAATAAAACTTACAAACAAGTAAGAGGGGTGAGAAAAAGAGAAAAGCAAAACACACCAGGGGAAAGGAAAATAAGGAGTCATTGAAATAATAGGGCAAGGAAAGAAAGAGAAGATCACATAACAGGGAAAGACAGAGAGAAAGACAGTTATAGAGGAGAGGAAAATAGATCTAACACTAGTTCACATGCAAAGTGTCAAGGACCCATGACTTTGTATTAAAGCAGGGCCATTTTTTTCTTCTTGATTTGGAATTGATGAAAACGTGCAGTTCGGTAAAGGGTGCCATATAATTGCTGTCCATAAACTACTGAATGCTTGTCTTGCAATACTGGCATTTGCATAAGAGTAAGTCGACTACATGTGTCCAATCGTTTTGATCCTCCCTAGGTCTATTAGGTCTCCACAAAAGAATGCTTATTGCTCTGTGTCCACAAGTGGAAAAGGTTGTGAGATGGTTTCTGCTCTGTTGTCCTGACGTGCCTACTTTTCAGTAGTTTGGGTGCATTGATAAAGGAAAAGGAGGAATGCCACTCCCCCAGGTCAATTTGCAGAGTGTGATGAAGTTAAGGAAAAAGAAAGTGGCTGATATAGCTGACCTGTCATACCATGCAGATTTTCCTTCAGTGTTTTTCCTGAAACAACTATCACTTTATCTGGTCATCTTCGACTGGCCTGGAAGAGCCCATTCAAGGGACATGTCATATCTATATATTAACCGAGATGAAATGTTGTATAACTGAGAATAACTTTATAGACAATTTGAAGCTGTGTGTTGTTATTACATAATCATAGATGCACACAGCAAGTCCTACTTTTCATGAGAAACATCAAGTCAGATGAGGTCAAAGTGTTACTAGACTAAAATAATTGAAGCATTTATATTAGGCTTTAACCCATAGTGTCCAATAATGACAAGAGCTCTGCCAAGGCAGAAACAATTGACTACACTGTCAATTGCAAAAAACTTGTCCTAATTATAATGATATATACTACAACAACTTGTATCCCCTACTTTTTACATAGTTCCCTTACACTGCTTCTAAGCTCAGCTGACTTATTTGAGGGGAAACGGAAAAAAGTCATGTATCCATTATCACTGTTGTATTCTGCCCGTCTTGACCAGATTCTACTTCAATACAGTCAGTCCCCTGTCTGCGTTTTAATCTCTGATCAGTAGAATACTCCACCATCTCCTCCCCGTTTTGGCACCCTGAGTGAAATACAGACGGGAGGCGAGCCGTTCTCTAGGACCAGGCTGGAGAAATAACCCATTGCGAGCTTTCTCTCTGCTCAACCGTGTACAAGTGAGACAATGCCTTGACATGTCAAGCTGCAAATCTGGATGTGTGCTGTGCAATATGCTGTCACTTGTGTGTATGCGTGTTGTTGCCTGGTAAAATACTTGCAGAATACTGTCAAAAGTGTCCAAACTGTCCAGGTATTTGAAGTTGGGAGCACACTATCTAAAAAAAGAAATTACGTTAAAAAAAACTTGCTTCTAGAAAAACTTGCCCTGATGCTACCCCTGGAAACATAGTCAGTAAATGCTGCCGATTGATCGTTGTTTGTATTTGTAGGGTACTTCTCTGGCCTCCAATCACATGCCCTCAATCTTTCAGAGTTCTGTGACGTCAAACCCACAATCGTCCATTTACAGAACAGTAAGTCTTTTACAACTCTATCTGACTACCGATTCTAGAAAAATAAGCATGCTTGGGTGCAGTTCAGACACCCAGTTAATTATTTTACCCATGCAAGCATAATAAAACCTTCTCATATTGCCGCAGTGCATTAGCTGGCATTCTTACCACTACCAAAATGATGAATGCAAGGCAATAACACCACAGAAGTTACGGAATCTAATTCTTATGGTTTCAACAGGCAGTTCCAATAGAAAATAAAAACGCTTAGAATGTTGACGAGACGGAATGCGTTCTGTGGTGGTACTGGGTGAACACTGTCACCTGACTGCATTTGGTGAAGGGTTTGGATTTATACTGTATGTTGTATATACTTGATATACAGTAGTCTGAAATTATTATTGATTCTGGTGATATTTCTAAAGCCATGTTTTTCTCCTTAATTACATTGCATGCTTTCTGACATTGGCTTTGTGTGATTAATTGGTATATGATTAGGCACTTTCTACATAAACACTTTGAAAATAGGTTTACATATCAAGTCTCTGTGAAGTTAACAGAAACGAACAAAGAAATTAAGACAGCTGTACATAATGATGAAAACAGAACAGCTTGACAACAGCTAGCAAAACAGTGTTCTGGACAAAAGTCTGCAATTTAAACAAAACAACAACAGTAATTTCCAAAAGCATTCACACCTTGTTTGAATAATGAATGTCATCATCTGAATGTAGAATGAATACACCACCTGGTTGTTTTGATACGACTCTAATATTTCAGCAAAAACTGGAAATAACAGTGTAATGGTAGTAACAACCATGAAATAGTACCTATCAAGGATGTCTCCACCATTTCACAATTGGCCATTACATATTCCATTAAGAAACACACATTTTCTCCTTTAGAAGATGCTATAAGGACAATGGTTTACAGAGTCCTCACTCTGGCTCACTGACTTGATGGTAATGAGTTTGCCTGTAACCCCATCCATGTTGAATTATGTTATCTTTTAGCACCGTGATTTCTTTTTAAAACAAGTATTCTTTCTTAAGTAAATGATCAATTGACTTTTGATAATGAATGCCAATCCTATACATACATATTTCACACCCTGAGAGCCTTAGTCAAGTCTCCAATCCATGCAAGAAACATGTCCAGCTGTTTGATAACTTCATCTAGTCTATTTCATCACCACGTAGCTGTCATATTACATGGTAAATCCATCTCAATTATAAACCATAAAAACAACAAGGTTGAGATTCCCATGGAAAAGGCTGACATTTACAATCTTCATATGAACACAATCCATACGAACATGCTGAGACACTGACATCACAACCTCTTCAATTCATACAGTTAAAATAATGCACACATTTTCAATAAAGTCTTTTTGCATTTTCAATGTTACTGACAAGTGATCCCTGTGGATTTGGTGAACATGGCAAAAAAGCTTGGATGATAATGGATGAAACATGAGACTTAAAAGTTGCCGTTGAATTATTTCTCCATCTGCTATATGTGTACCTCTAGCTGTGGTCCGCCGCCAGTCGGGATGTGACCTTGTGGTCTTTAACGCTATTGTGTATTTCATTGTATGATCTGTTCTGCAAAGATTAACTTAATTCTCTTGTTAAGCAATATAGCATTCACATTACTTGGCACCATTGGCGAAAGATTCTTGGTAGCCCAAAACAAAAATGTAAACATAACCATACTTGTCATTAAGATAATTTTGCAGATTTCTCCTAACTCTAAATACATTATCTTTTTCATCTTTTTTTAACTTTCAATATTTGCAATAATGTCATGCTTTAGCAAAATGTTCTTCTCAAGAACAATCAAAATAAAATAAAATACTCTTATAGTGAAATAGTTGTAATAATTTTACAGAGCATAGCCACTACTTCTTTTGTTGTTTGTTTTTTACCTTTGTTCATGTTTTTCATGCTCATTTTTATCCCAGGTATTTACATTATATACAAACAATACAGCCATACTTCATAGGCATTCAAACAAAACTATACAAATATTCTGTTTTTGTCTCGTACCTGTTTTTGACCCATTTTTAATGAATAAAATAATATATTTCTAAAATACAATCCCCTTTGGGTAAATGTTTTTCCCTACGTACCTTCAGCCTTCTTTATATACAGAAACCGCTCAATTGTCAAAAATATGGATTTGTCTAACCCCTATTTTGGGACTAGCTTAGGGACCCCTCAAAGAATCTCTAAGACGTCAAGGCAATGTATGTGATCTTCCCCTCAAAAGCCCTCGCAGGCCCTGAAGTTCATTTAAAAAGAACAACAATAACCTTCATGACCGTAATCATTACAACACAAGTTCACTTTCTTTTTAGAATACTGAGTAAACAAATTAAATAAGGCAACGAAAAATTCGAATGAAAGGACGATGTTAGTAAAATTCCATTAACCAGAGGGTTTGATCCTGGGGGAGTGGGTGGGCACATGGGCGACTTAGTTGCATTGGAACATGAAGACAAAACATTTCAAATCAGAGGATACAGACCTAATTTCCAGCACGCAGGCGAAGACTTTCACCCATAGGCATGCATATTTCATAAAGTTGACAAGACAGAATTTTGACGAGACAAGTCAGGTGGAAATCGGTCCTGGGCATGAGCACGAAACTTTTTCAAGCAAAGAGGAATAAAAAAAGAGAATAAAAATTATAATATTCTAAAAACAAAATTACTTTTTAAAATAATTCTACCGAATATCCTTATCCCTTGCCTAACAGTACTGAACTCCCCAGACCTAGGTAACAAAATAAGCCATTGTTTTAATAAGCCCCACCCATTTCTACTCACACCCCTCCTACATTCATATGTAGCCCCAGCTGTCTGGACTGAATGGCGGGGTAGAGCACTGTGGAACAGGAGGGAATTTTTGAGTTACTACCGAGTGTTTTCATCTAACTGTTGACAGGGTCTGTATGTGCAAATGGATCAATGTATTACCGATCATTTTTGGTTCATTAGGTTACATTTTTTCTTTTTCAAATGGAATAGTCACTTAAAAAACTATGAAATACAATTAGAACCAAGTCCCAAATGTGTATCTGGTTCTGGTATGTTTCCTTATGTTTGGCCGGCCTCTGCTTTCATCCTCGGCGTCCTCCATCGTATCCTCTTCATTGGATCCACAGGTGGCATGGATCTTTCCAGACATGTCCAGCATTCCTCTTCCTTTACTGTCTAAAACCTATACTCCCATTCTCCCAAAAAGACAAAGCAATCCATTAAAAGTGCAAAAAATGCCATGAAGCAAAAGTTCTGCCCCCTCCCATAGCTTCTTCCCCTTTAGTTTATAATTTCACAGAAGAAGTTGCCACTCTCCAACATAAACAACGTCGGAGGGAAGAAAAGATACACGTGAAAAATGCTGTTGTTTTTGTTGTTGTACATGTTATAGAAGTAGAATCTGTCACGCTGCCATAGTAGTAATAGTAATCGCAGTGTTTTCACTAAACTGGTTTTTTTCTTCTCTTGTAAAATGTCTTGGGTACAAACGAAAAAAGAAAAGAAGAGTCAGGAGGAGAGTGATGTCACATTGTGAGGGGGCTCTTCTGGAGGTTCTCATGTTCCTTGGCCCTTTTCAATTCGTTCACTCTGAAACACAGGCAGAGAGACAGAAGTCATTTAAAAAAGGGTCAATGATCACAAACACAGATAAACTTTTACTTCACGGTTCACCGCTCTAATGTCTCAAACCATTCCCTCGAGAGATGGAGATCAACACAGATCTCGACAACAGGAGCTAGTGCTGGTCTGGAAAGAAAACAATGATAAAGCTGCCAATTATCAACACTGACAAAGCTTTATTGTGCTAGAGTAGATCTCCTTCAGCCTAAATTATTTTGGTGAATTTACAAAGTCTTTCACCTCACTGACCTATACATTCTGTTCTTTGACATAAAAATAGATAAACATTCAAATGCCATAAACCAGTGTTTCCCAATCCTGGTCCTGGGGACCCCAAGGGGTGCACAATTTTGCCCAAGCACTCAAACACATAGTTCAAATAATAGATGATAGGTTGATTGCATCAATCAAGTGTGTAAGTGGAGGGGAAACATTTAAAATCAGGTGTGTGAGTGCTAGGGCAAAAACAAAAACATGGACCCCTTCGGGTCCCCAGGACCAGGATCTGGAAACACTGCTATAAATGATTCTTAAAGCAGTTGGTTTTCAACAAGAATATAATTTGATTTAAAATTATGGTCCCATAATTGTTTAAGTCTCAACAAAACTAGGGAGTTACTCTGATTGACAATTCTACTATTTGCGGGGCTGAAACAGACCCTCAAGGCAGGCAGAAGGTTATTAACTGGTTTGTGTTTTGAATGTTGCTATGCACAACCTCAAATACTTCAATGGAGGAAAAACATTATCAGTGGACTATTACTGAGTTTTTTGTCATCAAATTGGGTATCATAAACACTACTGAAGATTTATGGAATTCAGTTAGCAAAAGAGGAGAACATATCACTGAAATATTTAAACTATAATAGCCTGCCATTTACTGGATACAGACCCTGCAATGTACTGGGTACAGATCCTACCATGTACTGGGTATAGACCCTGCCATATACTGGGTACAGATCCTACCATGTACTGGGTACAGACCCTACCATGTACTGGGTACAGATCCTACCATGTACTGGGTACAGATCCTACCAAGTACTGGGTACAGACCCTGCCATGTACTGGGTACAGATCCTACCATGTACTGGGTACAGACCCTGCCATGTACTGGGTACAGATCCTGCCATGTACTGGGCACAGATCCTACCATGTACTAGATAGAGATCCTACCATGTACTGGGTACAGATCCTACCATGTACTAGGTACAGACCCTGCCATGTACTGGGTACAGACCCTGCCATGCACTGGGTACAGACCCTGCCATGTACTGGGCATAGACCCTGCCATGTATTCTATGTAGGTTGACTAGTTTCAGTGTGCTACTTCCCTTCAGTCTGCGTTGTTATGTTCCCCTGAGGTGTGAATCCATAACTGGTCCCCCTGTTGCTCCTCTAATTCCCTGGGGGTGCACAACGGGACTTCCCAGTGTTTGCTTGGTACTGCTTGTCTGACCTACATGGCTATCACTCTATAACACTATAACCCAGATCATAACAGAAATGCATGCTACCATTATAGGCCAGTGTGTCTGCACCACATGCCCTCAGACCAAGGTGACCCATACTGAACACTATGTATGTATGTATGTATGTATGTATGTATGTACTACCTACCGCTCAGCAGACATTAAGTTACCTGGGGCTTCAGATCTACCCAGCTATTTATCTATTGTAGATTGAGCTGTTATATTTCAATACATTATGATGCAAGGGAACCACAGACACATAAATATCCATTTGAAATCACCCTCTGAATAATCTCACCTGCCAAACCAGTCATTGGTTAGAAGACAATCAAAGAGTGAAAAGCGATTCTAGGCCATTGAAAACGACAGAGCATTGCATCACCTTCTGAGAACATTGTTTTTGTAGGAGCCTGGCCATGTAAATCAGGTTCTAATGTGACTGTTGATTTACTTCAATTCATGAATTCAAAATGCCCATTTTCCTGTGAGTCATAACGATATTGATGCTAATGATAACTGTCATATGGGTATTTTTGGAAAAGTCCAAAAGTTCCAGGCAGATGAGTCGTAAGACAGATAAACAGTTTGTACCCGTGAGGAATTCATTTGATATTTTTAGAGGTGAAATGACGCAGGTTTCATTGAAGCAGCCCGGAACTGACGGGTCCCAATGCAATGCCTAGAGGAGCTTCTTCCAGACAGGTTGGACAGTTTGACTGAGGAAAACCCAATTAGGGTCAAGCCCCACTTCTACTCTGTCTGGTGGGTTGAAATGGGACAGACAGCATGACCGGTCGCTGTTTGAGAGACAACCTCTGGCCCAGAGCATGCCTTGGGGTCGATGTTCATAAAGAGCAAGGTCCAGAAATGTGTCACCAGTCATGCAACATATTGAACATGATAGAAAAGAAACCTTCCATTCTATGAATAGGCCATTTGAGAAGCACACGTAAAAAGAAATTGTTAGCATAAAATCGCTTCTGGAGGAGAGAGAGAGTTGCCAGTTAAGTGTTGTGGTGACCTTGTCATTCATAAGCAGTGGTTGGTTAGTTTGATAATAGTCCCAATCTGCTCTAGGTCTGAGCGTCTGAGCCAGTCCACCTGTGGCTCCAGGAGGCAGCTGTCATGCAAGCAGGCATCAAGCAACAGTGATGGAGAAGAGAGCAGGGACAGGGAGGAAGAGTCGGATGGAGAGAAAGCAAAAGACAGAAAGAGAGAGGGGGGGGTGTGTACAAGGGCAAGGACTCAGGAGATATCGTTGTATTGTTAGAAAGAGAGAGAGCGAGAGAGAGAGAGAGTGAGACATACAGGGAGGAGAGAGAGGCACGAACTGAGTTGCTGAGGCTGCACTCACCCGCTTGAACAGTCTATGGTCCATCAAGGGGCTTCGCATAAACAGCAAAACAACACCAGACAGCTATTAGCACACAGTAGACACTGTGAGGGAAGGGATGGGGCGAGGAGAGGAGAAGTGGGGGGGGCCAAATACAGAGGAGAGGAGGAGGGAGTCTCCTCCCTTTTAATCCATCAAAAATGAATAAGGAAATAGAAACAAGAACTTGAGCTATTAGATCTGATCCTCTCAGCTGTGCAGTCTCATTCTTGCCAACTTACGTGTATTAACCCAATATATCTGCTGTGAGACCTATTTCAAATTGAGTTAGAAAATGATCCTTAATTCCAATTACATTTCAGAATTTGAACTGATTTTGTCGTTGCCACAACGTCCACAGGAAGCTGAAAACGGTATTTGAACAACAAATCACTGTGGACATTTGAAGTGTTGTCTTAATGGGTTTACATATCATGCTGTGATGCTGTGGTTGTCTAGAATCATTCTAAATTCCCTTCACAATTTTAAATATCACAAAAAAAACACAATTCCCAGAATGCATTAACTCAAAACATCGCATTTCATGAGAATTTTATTTTTGTCTGACATAATATTTTCTAAGGTGTGTAATTATTTCCATTATGATTTTCATGTTTGACGTTTTAGTAAAATGTTCCCCATGTTCAAATTAGATTTCTGCTTCCTGTGGGGAGTGACAATTCAAACTCAGTAATGTCCAAATGAAACCCAACACTGATTCATAACTTGCGAATCCCTTTGCTGAAAGGACTTAATGCTGTACAAGCACATGTGTGTGTGTGTGTGTGTGCGTGTGTATGTGTGTTTGTGTGTGTAGAAGCCACAGAAGACAGTTTTGAGGGCGGGATTTACCTGTGGCGGCAGCGGCGTAGAAACCTCATAATTTTCCTGGCAGCCTGATCTTGTCTCTTAGTGAGCAGACTGCTTCTGTAAGACACACAACAAGAAGTAACGATGGAGGGGAGGGGGGTTAAGAAGGTCCACTATGTACAAAGACACATTGATTTCCTGGATCTTTTCATCTAAATCAGTCATGCATGAACACAGAAGGACCCAATGACTCTTGGGAGTGAAACAGTACTACTGTTACTCATCGTTTACCGATTGATTTCAAGCCTGCCATCTTAAGTGGAACAGGGCATGCCTATGCTTAATTCTGAACCGGCGGTTTGAACCGCGAAGGCTGATTGGCTGAAAGCTGTCGTACATGAGCCTGGGAATGAATAATTCTGTAGTGGTTTTATCCTAGCGATAAGACTTTGGTGGTAACATCGAGGATACACAACCACACACACGCGCGCTGAATAAACAAGACCCCAGCTCCCGTCTGTGTCGCCATGTGCTACTGGGCGTCTACCAGAGTGTGTCTGTGTGTGCCAGAGTGCATGTCGGCAGCCGTGTGCGCATCAGTACGTGTCAGCGCGCACACACCTGAGTTTGTGTTGCACCAGCGCAGCTCCTCGGCGGTGAAGCCTGCCAAACTCTTTGTAGCTGCGGTAGTATTGCTGGATCAGCACCGCCGCCCGTCTGCTCTGCTGGAACTTCTTCTGCTCGTGGTAGCTGCGGAACTTGCTCTGGATAAGAATGGCGGCCTGCGTCATCTTCTTATAAAGTGCATACTGCCACAGAGACGGCCCATGGGGGAGAACGGTAGACAGGGTCAGAAACAGCAGGCTGAGAAGATCCAAAGTGCGCCCTGAATGCACATGTCTATTGTCGGATTCACGCCATTGGTGAGAAAAAGTGTACATTATTTATGAACATTAACCAAAACGTACTGTTTATAATACAGTACAATAGCAAAATACTGAGCTATTGTCTTTGCTCTACAAGAATAGGGAATAACTATTATTCGATACTACTACAATTGCTCAGAGAAGGTAAAATGCAAAACTTCATTTGTTGCAATTCTAAGAAGAAATTGCTGGGAATCAGAATGCAGTAACAGAAAAGAAAACATTGTGGTGGATGTTTTATGTAATAGGGCTCTTTTGCGTCCACTCATCCTGTGGTCTGAATGAAGGGCAGGGGAAGCATCATAAAACCCTACGTTACTCTGCCAGGAGGTTGACACTTGGTTGGGAGGATCCTCCAATAAGACAATAACCCCCAGCACAACTCATCACACACAAACCAATGGCTAATTGAAGACAAAAAATTATTTTGCATGTTGATGGCCAAAAAACATTTTGCATGTCGATGGCCAAAAAATAGTTTGCATGTTGATGGCCAAAAAATATTTTGCATGTTGATGGCCAAAAAACATTTTGCATGTTAATGGCCAAATAACATTTTGCACATGTTGATGGCCAAAAAACATTTTGCATGTCGATGACCAAAAACAATTTGCATGTTGATGGCCATCTCATTCTCTGGACATGAATCTCATTGAAAACCTGCGGTTTAAATTGAGAAAGGCAGTCCATAATCGCAGATGATGTACATGAAAGATTTGTAAGGATTCTATATAGATAATTGGTTAAGGTCCCTCCCAATTTGCCCTCCAACTCCTAATTTTATTCTGGTGAGACTAGACATGGTAGAATTAATCTGACCCCTACCTTCATCTCATTTTTTACTTGTTAAACCAAGTCCCTTACCATGAACATCTTTACATGGGTATATAATATAATTTATTATCAAACATGTATTTACACCTTTTCAAACTTTCTCAAACCTCTGTGTGTGGCCAAATCAAGCCAAGCAAAACTAGGCTGACCTGGTTAGTTATTCACCATACAGTTGCTGGAACCATGCTGGATAGGAAAATAAACTAGCAAGCCTGGACGGTTTAGTATGGGCCTTTTGTGTGTATCAGGCACAAGACAATATTACTGAAAGTGCTGATCAAGGTTATGTGTATCCAGACAACAGTCATGTGTCATAATCAAGTCAGGTCTTTTCTGGATGAAATCTAAGACAGTGAAAAGATGTTACCTTCAAGGCTATCCATGTTAGCTTGTAAACAAAGAAAAGGTGAGATTGTGAATCACAAATCACGAAAGGGCATAAACCTGCTCATAGAAAAACAGACTAAACTGATTAATGTATGTTTTCTAAAATGTCCCTAATCAATTGTGTTGCAATCAGTTTTAGTCATAGCCATTATGTAATGTAATGTTTAATGTCCTTGTATGAGGTAACAGTATAACTGTTTAATGTCCTTGTGTGATGTAACAGTAAAACTGTTAAATGTCCTTGTGTGATGTAACAATATAACTTAAATGTCCTTGTGTGATGTAACAGTATAACTGTTTAATGCCCTTGTGTGATGTAACAATATAACTTAAATGTCCTTGTGTGATGTAACAGTATAACTGTTAAATGTCCTTGTGAGATGTAACAGTATAACTGTTAAATGTCCTTGTGTGATGTAACAGTATAACTGTTAAATGTCCATGCGTGAAGTAACAATATAACTGTTAAATGTCCTTGTGTGATGTAACAGTATAACTGTTAAATGTCCTTGTGTGATGTAACAATATAACTGTTAAATGTCCTTGTGTGATGTAACAGTATAACTGTTAAATGTCCTTGTGTGATGTAACAGTATAACTGTTAAATGTCCATGTGTGATGTAACAATATAACTGTTAAATGTCCTTGAGTGATGTAACATTGTAACTGTAAAAATGTCCTTGTGTGTTCTAACAGTACAACTGTGCCCAGCTTACCTGTTTGTACTTCTTGTAGCAACGCTGAATGACGGCTGCAGCTACTTCCTGTTGCTCTCTGAATGGGCGTCCCTGTGAGAGAGTAAAGGTCAGAGGTTAGAGTATAGGTAGTGGCATCTGTAACAGAGAGCCAGTGTTCCCTGAGGTGTCTTCCTTGGTGTCCTGTCCCAGGCTGTGGAGGACAGAGGGAGGACCTGGGACTGAGGAGGCTGAGGGAGAGGCTCCATCTTGGGCTGGGAGAGGATAGAGACGGGTGGTAGTGCCGGTGCCGGAGAACAAATGACTGTGAACGACAGCGAACAGGTTGAGACGCAGAAACTCATTACAGCTAGCCATGGGGGGCGGGTGGGGGGTAGCAAGGTGAGGCGTGGGGTGGGGGGGCTTGGGGTATCATTTTTGAAGAGTGAGGGAGATTATGAGAGAGGAAAACAGAGAGGGAGAAAAGGAGAGACGAACAGACAGAGAGATCTTATAGTAAGCAGGGAAGAGGGAGCAGTGCAATCGTTCCTTAAAGCCATGCTCTGCTCAAAGCGAACCTTTCCCATGCTGAAACCACAGGGACCACAGAGTTTGAGGCGGATAGAGAGAAAGACAGGATACCATCTGAGGGTTAATTAACATAATCCACTGATGATTACTGGGTGAGCAAGTATCGTGTCCTCTGCACGTAGCACATTCCGACACAGACCAAGTGATAGTTTCGGTCGTAGCGTAGCAACCTTTCCAGATTACAGAGACTTAACATTTCACCTGATGACATTAAGGTCAACACGAGATCAAGATAGTGTTCTGGTGGCAGTCCTAATAAAGTGAATGTTTTTTGCACAGCAGTTCTGTTACAGAGTGGTACCTCAGCCCGGGGCCTGGCCTGTACCTTGTACTTGCGGAAGGCAGTTTGGACCAGGCGGGCGGCCTCGTACAGCTCCCTCTGCTCTGGGTCGGATAGGGTGAGCTGGGCCAGATCTCTCTCCACCTTGCTGTTGGAGGCCTGGATGAACTCGCTCCAGTCGGCTGGGGAGGGCAGGGTGGGCCTGTCAATGGGCCCCTCCCTGAGGGGTGAGTTCCCTGGGCTGAGGCTGGGGTTGGAAGATGGTGTCAGAGGCTCATTGTACAGAGATCTGGAGGGAGAGAGAGAGGGATGGCCGGGGGATAAGACACAGCTGAAAAACCATTCAGCACTCTGAAAAAACTAAATACAGTCCACTCTCAAGGTATTCAGTGTGCGTCTCTGCCCTCCTGCTCACCTCAGGTGTATGATGCTGGGAAGGTGGTCCACATCTCCGAGGTAGCTAGCCAACCAGCTCATGGTGCTGCTGACTCCAGTGGTATCCAGAGGCACCCCGTCCATTGGCACAAAGTTGTCCCTCTTTATCCTCTCAGGGGTCGCCTCAATGATGTGCTCTGCCAAAGTCATCATGTTCACCTGCAAGGGACGAATATAATAGATGGACATAGGACACGTTACAGCCTGTTGTCTTGAACCCTATTGTCTGGATGCTGTGCAACAGGTTATTGCTTTGCTTATTGCAGTGCCTGAGATGCTTGGACCTGCATGGACAATCCTCTGAAGACCTAATAGTGTAGGCAGACTGAACCAGGTTGATCTCACATGTCCTTTGATTGGACTGTGAGCGAATACATCTCTGCTGAAATATTGTTGGCAATAAATCTCTTGTTTTGGCCACTTGTTCTGTAGTCCTGTATCCTTTTCCCTATCCATTTCAAGTTCCAAATCCGTAAAATCAATTTTCCATCACAATATACATTTCTCGTTTATCTAGTACTTTCATACAGTCTACTGATCTTCGTTAAAGTGTTACTTTGTCATTTAAATAAATGAACTACCATCAGATAGTAATTGGGATAACTAACAGACATCATTTTTCCCGACTGAAAATGTAAACAAAAATCCCAACGTCGGTGACATGTGTAGGGGCCTCTCATAAAGGTAAATATCAATGAACCCATATTCTATATCACATAATTACCAACAGAATGAAGTAGACACTAGGCCATTTTCCAGCCTCTTATCTCCCAGGCTCAGCCTCGCTAGCATTGTGACGGTGATGGATGGCAGAGGGCTCTTTTGGCTGCGGAAGCCGATCAATGGATGAAGTTTATTATGTGGTGATGGAGGTCCACACACTGCCAAGGAGACCTAGGACCTGTGTGTGTGTGTGTGTGTGTGTGTGTGTGGTGTTGACTTCACACCTCAAGAGATCTAGTGGCAACAGAGCTGCCAGCGGTCAATCTCAGTCTTCTTGTCATGTTTATTCACTGGCAGTCCAGATCAATAGACTTGATGTCGATACTATGACACATGGATACGGTTGTCTGGTAAACTAATGTGAAGGAATGTAGGTGCGTTGAGAAGGCTGACGGACAGGGTTGACGGTAGAGTTTACAGGACAGAGAGACAGAACGGGGTGAGCTGACCTGCAGGTCGTCCATCTGTGTCATGCAGTCCTGGTTCTCCAGGTCTTCTCTGTAAGGAAGCAACTCGGTGTCCACCATCTCTCGATCAGCCATCACCAGCATGTTACCCAGCTGCTCCCTCTGTCTTAGCCTGCCGGCCAGCTTCTCTTTCCCCACGCTGCTTCCCCCAGAGCTTCCCGAAACCTTCCTGCCTGAACCCCCACCGGAGAAACCCTCCCTGGAGTTCCACTTGGCTCCCCCTGCTCCTCCTGCACTCCCGCCACTGGTGTGGCTCTTGTCTGGGCTGAGGCCCTCGGGGGACAGGCTCTTAGGGCTGAAGGACAGCTTATGGAGCTGCTGCTGCTCCAGGCTCAGAGGGACAGACATGGCCTTGTCGGGCCTGGCCTGAAACAGCTCCGGATTAGGTTTGTGTTTTTTGGCCAGGGGCAAATCACGCTGGCACTCGCTGCTGTAGTAGTTGGAGGGCTCAGATCGTGGCCTTCTCAAGTCTGCAGAAGGTAAACGAGACACTATTTTAGAGACATTTGAACAGGCAATACAAATGTTTTCCCTCCCCTGGTACCAGCATTGGGTCCCATGTTCCGACCTCCTGTTCTGTGGTCTGACCTGGGTTGAGGTTGGTGGTGGAGGTGGTGGTGGTTGTCGTGGTGGCGGTGCATCCCTTCTTCCCGCCCGGCGCCATCACACTGTCGCCGGCCCATGTGGCCATCCAGCTGTCTGAGGTGGGAGCGTCGTGGGGGGTGGGGGAAAAGGACATGCGCGTGGTGGGGGGCAGGGGCGCGGGGGGCTGCTGCTCCTCTCGCTGCAGCTGCTCCAGACACTCGGCCAGCTTGGTGTGGCCGCGGGAGCGGGCGATGGAGAGGGGCAAGCGCCCCAGAGAGTCAGGGATGGCCAGGGCTCGGCGGTCCCACTTGTACAGCACCACGGCTGCTTCCAGGTGACCCAGGGCACACGCCCACATCTGCAGACAACACCGCAGGGTAACAGGTTGGATGTTTAAAATACTTCATAATAAGGTTTATGGAAGACTTGAAGAGGCTTTATTTTTTTCATTTACACGACCAACTTGAAAATAAACAATAAACCAGGCAAGCCTAGTTCAGCCGGCCCGCAACAGAAAGTGTTGCCCTCTCGAGATTCAAACCCAGGTCGCCCACGTGGAAGGCTCTGTCTTTAACCACTACACCACAGAGCTGTACATTTAATGGGTGTCAGTACAGCCTCTTGCGTTTACACAGAACAAATCCTATTTTGCCATTGGCCGTTTAACAGCTAAGTGGCCATTTGTGAATGATATTGATACTACCTTACTCGAATGGTCATAAAGAATTGAGCAATTGCTAGAGAGTCTGCCAAAGATATTTCATTTCATGGCGTAAGAACATCTTTTTTCTTTTATGGCATATCAACATACTTTTTTCCTTCCTTCGTGAATGACACTGATATAATAACTATCAATAAATGTAACAATAATTAACTTTTTCATCAAATGAAAAGACAAAAGAATCGTGGAATCTACCAGAAATAGTTGCAATACTGTATAACCGTAAACAAAATAAAATGAATAAATGATGTTGTTCTCAATAGATTTGAAATGATGTCTTCCACATGAGAGGCACTGTCTTTAACCACTACGACACGGCATTACACGTTCCAGCAGTCGCTAGACACCATAGAGCATTGTGTTAAATTGACTAAAGTTTCTTATTAAGTTAATCTCCACCATAGCGTCTATGAACTATATGGCTTTTGCCACTAGCTGTTTCAACATTTTATTAGCCAGTAATAGGCTTACTAGTATTTACAAGTAAGCCTTACTAGGAATATTCATAAGAATTGAGCAATTGCTAGTGAGACTGAAGATGAACATTTCCATCCTGACCCAAAACACATGCACGGAGGCTTACTTCGATAATCCACCAGAAACAGTCTTTTATTTCAGACTTACCATAACGAAGATACTTAAGGTTTTAGCAAGTGAAGATTTCGTCTATAAGGAATCATTCATAATGCGTACTTTGCTTTGCCTGTGAGGAGATCCGAACGCGGTCCGCTTCTCTAACCACTGCACTATTTACAAGGGGTACTCAGTCAGTCACTCAGTAAGAAACATTTGCTCTTATTGGCCAGCTCTGCTTATGCGGCCTGGCAAAAAAGGGTTAAAGATGCTGCCGAACAATGCTAAGCAGACTTTGTTCCACCAAAAGTTAGATAGCTAGTTACGTTAACAGAGAGAGTTTTCACAAAGCAGCTGCCTCCTGCCACGGGTCTCTATACGCTCCTTTGGGCCGCTACACACTATCCTAGTTATACTTAAATTAACAAGACATGCCAGATTAGCGTCCTCTGTACATTTGTAACAGTGCAAAATGGGCGAACATCTTAATTGTCGACTGTCACTTTCCGTAGTAAGGTGCAACGCTTATGCAACAGTTACTCCTGTTTTGATTAACTTGTGTGAACGTAATGGATGGTTGGCAAAACATTCTCTAATGCAAATAGGCTTGCAGAAGGTGAACACGAGATGCCTATCTCGTTAGAGGTGAATTATTGTATTTCCCAGTCAAAGGCTTAATGGCATATTGTTTAGGAATGGAGATGGATTTTAACATATAAACAGAGGAATGATTTCTCTTTTAAAGACAGCGGCACCACCCTTTTCCTTTCTGTCAGCCCTAAACATATTAAAACCTTAAAGATCGATATCTGAGTCAATGGTGTTTCAATTCGCCCAAGTTTTCCATCTGATGAAAATGTCATTATTCGTCTAAATGGCTTTAATCTTGATGTGATCCGGTTTAGAAAGCAGGCCCCTTGCATTCATATGAACAAGCCCTTTACCATGTTTAAAGTCAGTGGGAGTATTAGGCTCTAGAACCCTCTTTAATGTAGAAGGGTGAATAGCAACAGGAATGAAAGGACCAAGGTGTACTGGCCTTTGCCTGAGTCTGCTCTGTGTGGCATCACATGACATGCTTCCAGTGACATGGAAGGCATTCTGTGGATTACATTGGAACTAACAGTTGACATAAACCTTCTGAAGTCTTACCAGAGGGGTGCAGGAGAAGTGGTCCACATTGAGGGGATCCACCTCCAGCTCCAGGTCAAGGCTGTCAGCATGCTTGGTGCTGGTCAGAAAAAAGAAGAACCTGAGACCCAGTGCTCAAAAAATTCTAATGACATACATGGTGGGCATAACAAAAGCAGGTCCTTTAGAACCTGTTACTTAGAGGTCTCTTTGTTCCTTACCGCCACTTGATGAGTGTCTGGATAAGGGTGGCGTAGCCCTGCCCAGCAGCCAGGTGGAGCAGGGTCATGCCCCGGAAGGTCTTGGAGTGGATCAGGTGTTTGGACTTGGCCCAGCAGGCCCTGTTCATCATCTTCTCACACACAACCACCACACGACTCTCAAAGCTGCTCCCCGCCTGGCCCTGCCCTGAGACACACTGACAACACACAGGCACTGATTCCATTCAGTGTTCTCCACCACTTCTGTAACACTGGAATAGCATTCATCAAACACCTCCTACATAACTATCACTAACTCAAACACCTCCTA
>JACXGJ010007473.1:0-30432 GCA_016801105.1 Esox niger | reverse complement strand
TATATATATATATATATATATATTCAAGTATTTGTTTTCAGGCAAAAGCATGTGAATACTACTGATATACAATAAAAATAAAATGTTAGTTGACATTATTGCTGTTTTTTCCCTTTGAATTGAAATTTGTGCCTTTCTTAAAAACGGTATCATAATATTATAACAACCATGGAAAAAACATTTAAACCAAAACATTTCTATCTCACTAAAAGCAGGAATGTCACGGTACCAGAAACTGACAGGCTTTTCCTTTTTTCTCCTTAAAACACGGATATGAAAAAAAAGAAATGTAAAAAAAAAATATATATATAATTATTATCCCACTCGTTCTGTGTCCATATTAACATGTCACTTCCTGCCAGAGCAGGCCCAAAGTTCTAAAAAGCCACAACAAAACAGGAAGTACTGTCCTGGAACAGGAAGTCAAAGTACTTTATCAATACAGGCGGTCCAAATTGTCCTGTTTTTGTCCCCGAACTGATCCTCCTTTACCTAGGGCACTGGGACCATCGGAGCAGGAGCAAGGAGTGGGTTTCAGGTGCCCCATTCCACTTCCTCCAGTGAGCAGTTAGCGTTGACTGCTAGCACACGCTGTTAGCTGTGATGGTGATGCACTCTATGGCTCTTCTCAGTGACATATCCCCCTTTAACTCTGACACAGCCAGGTACTCCCCTTGCTTTATTCTCCTTTTTAAAGTCACACTTTCCTTAAAACGGAAAGTTTTAATATTAATTTAAAGGAAAAAAACATGCGTTCAACCTTTTCTTCTTTGAGTCCATTCCCAAAGCTAGCACCATGACATTTTTTTAAGCTACACGTTCATTGTTCATAAAAAAATAGTGCCTTTTTTCTTTACTTTGACGTAATCCGTGGCGATGTGCAATTTTGCAGACTTCTTCTGCTTTTTGTTTGTGATAAAAAGGTGCTGGAACAGGAATCTAGTTTCATAAAATAATTCCTTACAGTGTGGAAGTCCCTTTATAGTTAGAGGTGCAATCTAATAAGAAGAAGCACTAACAGATATATTATTTTTCTGCCTCAGTAAAGCGTTGTGGTATGGATTCTTTCATGCAAACCGTTTCTTCACTTTTTGTTGTCTTCCACGAGGACAAAAAACATTCCGCCGGCAGTCCTCTTGACACTTGCAAACCATCGAGCTCTTTTATTTTATATTCTTTCTTCCTTTCTCTTTTTTATTTCAGGATCTACCTGAATTTCATTCAGCCTAATTGTTAACTCTTTGCTTATCATTTGCGTTGGTGCCTTTTGTGTCTATGAATGAAAGAGAGAGAAAGGGAGAGAGAAAAAAGAGAATTGAACAGGAAGAATGTGAATGTATGTTTGAGTGTCTGGGTGAGGGGGGAGCTAGGGTGGTTTAGGGCAGTGGGTCAATAAGTAGTTAATGGGGGTAGAGGTTGGGGTAGGTTGGTGGGCTCGGACAGGCTTGGGGGTGGGTTGGTTGGTTAGGAGAGTCCATTCGAGGACTTGCCACAGAAATGACGTCAGAGACAAAGCTATAATCCCCTAGTCTTTTTTTCATCTCCCTCCAAACTCGTTGTCTGTGCAAAGGGCTTGCGATGTGGGGGCTGGGGTGCTGGTGGGAAGGCTCAGTTGTGGCTAACGTAGTTGTCTGTGGGGTGCAGGACTGGGGGAAGCTTGCTGGGCAGGGTGATCAGTGGCCGGTGGAATATTGCTTGCTCCCGAGCCTTGATCTTCTCCGCCTGCCTCCGAAACTTTCGGGCCCTGAGGATGGCCGGGACGCCCCTCCGGAGTCGCTGAGCAGCCTTCCTTTGCCACACCTCGTATTTGGTATACTTCATAATCACATGTTTTCTCGTGGCATCCTGTGGAGTCATGAGGGATAAAAGAGAGAATCGAGTTAAAAGTTGTGTCAGTGGCCACCATTCATTGAAGGTCACTGCCGATTCCGATTACAACAGCTATTTTCTAAACAACAACCCCTACGAAAAGTTGTCAACAACAGCAGGGCTCTGCCCCCTCATCATGATGTCTAAGGGAATGCGGGAGACTCCCTCGATGCATACTAGCGACCAGACATTCATTGTTTGCTAAATTACGCTTTAGCTAACCCACCCCCCACAGGCACACAAAACCAACTACACCTATCTTTGCAGTAAACACATTCCGTAAAAAAATTGCTGGCCAACTCCTTAAATAAGTGAGACTGCTTTCACAAGACAGAGGGGGATTATTTGTGTGTGTATGCATGTGAAAGATATGAAGACAGAGACAGGGAATGAGGGCAGAATTTATGTTCAACAAGTATGCTTACTGAATGCCTTGTTTTGGTCCTGCCACTTTGAAAGTACTCAGGAGAACAAGAGACACTTTCACACTAACAAACCCACACACGCACAAAACACAGAACAATTTCTCCTTAATTCACTTCCCAGCCGGGAAACAGCTGGCGGAAATAGAGAGACAGAGTGAGAGAGAGAGAGCTCCATAGTTTGCAGCCCTTCAGCCCAACTCGTCTAACTGCCAGGACATGACTGGGGATGTGTCTAAACATATTCCCCTCGCACTCACAACAACTAGTGTACCATTAGTCTTTTACAGCTATAAACATTGTCCAAATTGTCTTACAGAAAGTTACTCAAATGTCTCTGTTAATCGAAAATATGCATAGTCATTTGCAGTCCGAAAAAGTCTTATTACCTTCTCCATCGTTCACAAACAAGTGAACTTAACATCAAACAGCAGATGAAAGTCATAACTGAAGAATATTCAGCAGAGTAGCAAAGAGGTAGTTGTAAGAGGAACATGAGATGTGGTGGAATACATGTAATAGATTTGGATTGCAGTCCACAGATGTTTTTATTGAGAGTGAAAAAGCATGCAGCTTTGTTTGAATCATTTTTCATATGCACGCCTGCAATGTATGATTCACAGCAAATTGTTTCTCAGGGAAAGGTAGCTGGTGTTGTTTCGTCAGCGGGTGCCAAATGTATGCAAGTTTGGGAACATCTAGTGTTCCGTGACTAATCGAGGCTCGCTCCAAACTTTCAAAGAAGGAACTTGATGTTCTTTTGTTTTGGTAGTATTTGAAGGACGTTGGTTGAGCCTGACATTAAACATTCAAATGTAACGTGGCACAAAACATTTTCTTATCTGCCCATTTTCTCACCAGCTGTGATCTTAACCCAAACAGTCACACTAACACACACCTGAAGTTGACCCTGCAACAATGTACACACATTTATTCTCGGGCTCTATCTTTTTCCACAACGGTCAGCAGTCTTGGTAAAGAGATACTTGCTTTTCACAAGATAACATTTGTCACCACTCCCACAGACGGGAGCATACGGGTTCAGCATGCAATGGAACAAAGAGGACTGAGATGAAGGGACAGATAAGGACACACAAGGACAGGTTAAGGTCAAAGGAGAGTTTTTGGTCTGGTTTCCTGGTTTTCCTAGCAGAGCGGTTGTTTACGTACCGGTCTGAGTGCTGGCATCATAGGTATGGCCTGTAAAGATGTGGCCGACACGTCCCTCTCTGACTTGGCAGGTTTGGCACAATACTGCTCCAACAGGTTAAGGTCACAGCTACGGAAGCAGCACTCCTCCACAATCCCACGGTTCTGGGAGCGTCTGCTGCTGGACCTGCTGGTTGGCCTACCTGCGTAGGGGGGGCAAGAGAGAGACATAGCCTGAATACATTTATAGCAAATTAGGATAGCTGAATTGTGAGCTTGTCAAAATCCATTATGTCCAGATTTACTTTGACCAAACAGAGTCAGAGACTGTCTGAGGACAGCTGTGAGGGAAGTTATTTGTTTGTTGATTGGTGCGATTGTTTCAGGAAATGCTAAACTTGCTAGCCCATCAACCTGAACTATCCAAAAGCCCTTCAGTTGGTAAATACCTAGCTAAGTAAAAACTCCTCACACAGAAAGACACATCCAATCACAGACACAAATAACTAAACACAGAGAGTCAGGACATAGAGGAGACAATCACTTACAGCCAAGTACTCTATGAGGGGGACAAAATTTTAGGGGACTTAACCCTCAAAATGGATGCTATCTTTTGACCTTGTCCTTGCCAAGTCAGTAGAGATGGGGGGTGAAGAAAGGAAGGGAGTGCTACTAGAGAGGAACAGAAACAGAAGTAAGGGACAGCATCAAGATATAAAGACTAAAGAGGAATAAACATAGGAGAGGTATAAAAAATATTTAAAGGGTGTGTAAGAGAGGGTCTGACAAAGAGATAGATAATTTAAGGGGAGGCAAACCCAAATGGAGTTTAAGAGAAGACAGAGGAGATTGAGGTATGAGAAACAAAGAGATAAACAGAGAGGGAATGAAAAAGGGAGGGATTGGTAATGGGTTAAGTAAGCATATGGGGGTATTATGCACGATCAATAACAGCCTTGTTTGAAGTCCTTTACCGCATACACACAATGTTGATGAAACCTCAGGAGAGGCCAGGGCCGTATTTGATTGCAGGAAGAGAGGAGAAAGAAAGGGTGAACCAGAGGGTGGATGGTGGGGGGGACATCCATGCTGGCCTAAATTGGATAATGACCTAGGGTGGAGAGGGCTTCCGTGGCAAGCAGGAGCACAAAGGAGCGGACTGTTCGTCAATGCCAGTGGGTGGGATGGCAAATGTTAAAAAAGTTATTTGTTCACCTTTTGTTTTTTGCTGTGTGTATCAAGGGGAGAAGGAGCAGAGAGAAACTGAGAACTCTCTTTCTTCTGCAGTACGTACAACATGGTTAAGATTAAATTCATTTTGATCAACTATAAAATCCCAGGGATGTAACTATGTTATAGATACCTTATGTCCAATCAAAGTGCAACAACCCTTAATATAGATAATAGACCAGTAGGCTAATAATCCGTGCTCAATGAAATAATTGAATCATTCAGATCTAGATCAAACGCAGTGTAGTGTAGTCTGGGAACATTCGTTGTGAGGTGACTGGTATGCTCTTGGGTGCTATTACATTCCCCAGTGGAATGCGCTGGTAAACAAGCGGCCCATTGTGTCACATTGAGTCGTGTGTGTGTCTCAACGCGCCGCCTTTCATATGCAATCAGAGGTAGGCTATAGCGGCAGAATGCGTCCACTCAGCAGTATTGCAAAGGCTTGCTTCTTCAGACACATTGCAACGCTGCACAGCTGGCTATAATAAGCTGTGCGTGCGCGCTTGTTTAACAAAGAAAGAGAAAGCGTATACCACACAGTGACAAACAAATATGCACGCGCGAAAAGGAACAGCAAGCGCAAGACAATTTTATTTGGAAGCCCCCCGAAAGGAATTAAAAACAATATTGGATCAAGTTTAACAAGGGAAACCTACTGAAATAGAATCCTCTATCTTCACAGACGAACTGCAGCGCGTCCACCAATTCTCCTCCACATAGTGTTTCTGCCGAGGCCACTTCAACTATGTACAGAGTCACTGCGAGCGCAATGACCAGCACTCGACATGAAGAAGACATCTTCTTGACCTGAGGAGGGAATATGTTTACATAAGCTAAAATAATATGAACATTCACTACGTGCAATAAAAACGGTTCATTATTGGTGCCTTTCTTGACTTCTTAAATATCGAAAAACACAAGAATAACAGCCAGAAATCAATATCATACGTTAACAACCCACGCAAATTACATAAGGCGTAGAAAATCTATTTAAAATGATTTAATATTAATATTATTAATACATGGGACTTTCTGGCTGTTAAAAGTCAGCTTGCACAAGAAACAACATGGGCACGTAAAGTGGATCTTCCAGTCATCAGCTGTTAGCGCCCTATTTCACCTCGAAGAGTTGCCTATTCCAAGGGAAAATGGCCATATCTTTGCTGCAGCACTCTTACACAACGCGCCCAACAAGTTGCACGACTTCAATAGTCAACTATCTTTATCCTCATACTCAGCACATTATTTTCCCTAGCTCTCCACTCTGGTAAGGGGCAGACAGAGCTCTATGACCCACTGGACTCTTGCCTCCTAGCGGCCTTCAAGATATATCCTGATAGTCCCGAGTTCAGGGAAGGGACGCTCAAAAATACGCGAGTGAAGATGAGAACATTGAAACAACTAAAAAGGTACGCTATTGTAGCCGATAGTAACTAAATGCGAGAATGACCCGTTCATGTTTTAAGTTCTATTACGTTCTATGTCACAGTGTTATGAAAATGTCCACTACAAAACGAATAGTAAAGCTTTTTGTGTAAAAGCATAGACGGGGTATTGCCGGACGACGTATTCGACAACGGATGTCGTTTCAATGGAGAAACAGTTTTTTCATGTGCACAAAAAATTTAAAGAGCAAGAATGTGAGGTCTCCATAAATTACCTTCATTCTTGTGTTTTCCGTTCTCCGGCAGGTGTGGCAGACTGAGGGGTGTCCGTGTCTTTGCTGGGTTTCCATTGTCAGTTGGCAGTAGTCTAATATTCAGCGTTATTTGGTTGGATATTTTGCAGGTGAGTTAGTTTCCCAGTTGGTGAGGTCGATAGAGACGTTGAGAGGCTGTCCCAAAGACAAGGCGACAGGCAAAAGTTCTCAGGGAGACGTGTTATATACCAAACACGCCCCTTCTCCATTGCCCCCTCCTCGCGCATGTCTGAACCGACGATTGGAGGGCTCGCTGGGATGAAAGTGCACAACGACGCTCGGAAAAGTGCGAGAAAGACTGGTGTGCGTGAGAGTGAAAAAAAGTATTTCAAGATTTACGTCTGGACTAAGCTACAATGAACCGTTTTTCAAACCTTTTATAGCCTACATAAATGCTAGGCGGCAATAGATGTAAAATATTCCAATTTAAATATCCTACCAACTGAACACAATACCGCAGTCACACGAGACATCCGATTTCAACAACGCTAGTTTATTTCTATGGAGGGCTACTGCCAACAAGTAATTTGGCTTAGTTTGTGACTTCGCATTGACGTTGACACAGTGGGAGCCGTTGGCTAGTGTTGTAGAAGCCAGAAAAATGGCAGAGACAGGGACACTGGTCTCTGCAAATTGACAGTGGACTTTGATACGTGCGCCTATGATAAAACAGTGTAGGGCTATATATGTTATGGAAGAAAGATTTGATCTTCACATTTTGCTCCATTAATTGAATTAATTGAAATAATAATAAATGAATAAAAAATGTAAATGTATTTAATTTACATTCATTTCAATTCCAAATGTAGCTCCCACATGGTCATACTTTTTATTATCAGAGGAAGAACACAATGTCTGGAAAATGTATTATTAAATCGAAAGAGATTCCCCTTTGCAATATACCGATTACTTCATCTGCAGACATTAATTTCATTACAAGAGAAATTAACCATTTGTGCCTATTGCTTCAGCCTATCTTGCAATGAGTCTTCAATTACATCTGTTTATCAATAAAACAAACGATGTTCAGTGCCTGTCTGACAATGTTAATCTAATTATTCCCCATAATTAACATAAGAATACTGGAATTCATAAAAAATCATTACAGAAGTCATAAATTGCAATCAGTTATAAATTGCATTAATCCAGGAGTACATTTAAAAATATCATACTAAAATAACATACATATATTGAATCAACTAATGGCCCCTAAACGAATGAAACTAATTTCATGCACCCACATTGCACACATAGTTCTGTGTAATGTAAGCACAATATTGGAGTTTGGGAGCTGTTGTCAACCAAGAGCTGGGTTTCCTTGGTAATTGGAGCAAATTTGTTGCAATTCTGCACATGCAATTGAGAAAAGTGAAAATATTGTAATTAAAAATATTGTGCAATTTTACAAATTTTACCTGTAGCAGTTTACAGTAAGATGAACACATCTTTAAAAAATGTATGTCATGTCATGCAATTCAATAATTATTTTCCATCTGGTAGAGAAACCTTTTTGTACATAATTAGTCTAGAATTATTTTCCGAATTTTATTTAACTTTTTTTTAACAAGTACATTTTCATAATGTGTAGACTACTCTCTTGTAGCTATTAGCAAGTCTTGGCAGGTTATTTAGGGAATGTGAAGATATATGGGGACCGTGGTCAAGTTATTTTGCCACTGGGAAAAGTTATTTGTGATTCACCATCCTTCTTCTAAAGTAGTGCTTACCTAGACTGTTAAATTAGACAAATTTTATGGAATATACAACAAATGTGCATGCTGTCACCTGCTTATACTATAGTAAGCATAGAGCGACCAGTGTTAGTTAGTCTTTAAATATGCAGAAACTACAGTCATTGTGACAATTTTGGATCTATGAAATGCTCATAATATTTTTTTAAATGTTTTGTGGTATATGATTTGTCTTTAGTGTAGTAATTCTTTAGTGTAAAATATATATTTCAGAACTGAAAACATTCCTGGCAATTGTAGTGCAAACATGCCTAATACATTTGCATAAATGATTTTCCAATAATATTTAAGTAAAACATTTGTTGATTTGATTATGGCAGTCAAAATCATGTCAGAAGGTCAGTTTATAATAGTACACCAGTTTACAATAATATGTATGAAACAACTATTTTGGTAGTTTCTTTTCTGAATAGATAACATGTCACAAATTATGTCCTTCAAAATCATGGACAAATATGGCTTTGAAGTCACCCAGTTGCTGTATGTTATTTTGATGATTGATCATTGGTGCCATTGGTGAGAATGTGGTGTGCAGGGTAAACATTCCCTAACGAGAGACAGATAGATAGATAGATGGATAGATAGATGGAGGATGCCATTGGCAGCTAATGCTGATGACAAAAAAATCAAACTTATTTGATTTAATTCCTCTGGTCCAAAAGTCCAAGATTGTGTTGCATTTTTTTATCTTGCTGGCTCTGGGGTTCAAACACATCCTTTTGATTACCATATGTACATTCGAGCATTCAGATATGAAAATGAGTCCGAGGATTCCCAACAATGATGGGTTTCAAATCTACTAAGAGCCTTGCCATGACTGACACCTGGTGGCCGTGCCAGGCACTCCAGCAATATGTTTTTGTCTTAGTAGTGCTTCATCTGTGAAAGCCTACTTTAGTACGGATCTGCAAAAGTACTTTAGTACGGACATTTTAAACATGCATTGTGTTTTCTTACTTGAAACAAATCACTAATCTGACCTGATCTGGAGTAGTGGAAGGTATGCGAAGGTATGCCGTGGAACCTTTACGTTACCCTATCCAATCATTTGAAATCTGTTTAAAACAGGTGGTAGACATTTATTTTTAAGGTATTAAAACAAGGGAATCTTATTGGAAGCAAAAAAACATGATCTATCTCTTCTTATATATCTAGTTTCTGGTACAAATACAATTTCTTTACATTTTTGTGTGTGTGTAAATTCCACTCAATGCCCACAGGTGCCCATTAGCGATTGGATGCCGTTTTCCCGCCAGTCATCAAAGTCATCTGCACCTTCTTCCCACATAAAACATGTAATTTTCCCTTTGGAAATTTTGTTTTTCTTTGTTCTTGGCGATGCTGTGATTTTCTGTTTGTGTTTGTTTGTTTGGTTACTTACAACATATATAATTTTTCCTTAAGTTTGTCTTGTTGGTTCATCTCTAGTGGCTTTGTTATTCTTTTATTTTGCATACATGGCGCACCTTACAGCAGGGGAAATAGTTGACAAATTTGATATGCATGGGTATACATTTGCTTACATGTAGGTAATTTCTCTTTGTATTAGTCCATTAGTGTAGCGGGTTAGAGGAGGTTGTCAAACTTATATATAAGATTGGGTTGGATAGTCAGTGTAGTCAGTTAAGGTTTGCCAAGTGATATGAGTTAGGTAAAATACTAGTTTAGAGTAGGGATCTCTTTTTTGTGTTTCAGAAACAGGCAGCACTGCCCCAGTATTTTCCCTCTGCATGTCTGTCTGTATGTCAGTTTGTACCACTGATCAGTTGTAAATGTATATCTATATGGCCATTAAAGTAACTTCCACTGTAGTTCTTGTCGTTGTGTATCTTTGGATTGTATGCTAGTGAAGTATAGGTGTTACATTTCCACTCTCCCCTAGAGTATAGCCGTTGGGGTATATATATAAAATCCTTATCTAAAAATAATAAAAGACATTCCAGATAAAGGACACAAAGAAAAACATGATATACTTTCATAGTTTATTTAACAAAAGTGGTTTATTTAACCGAAAGTCATATTTCAAGTTTGCAAAAAATGTATGAACCCCTTTATTTAGGAGTTGTTTGCCCCTCCAATCAGCAGGAATAACTTGCAAACAGCGTCTTATGTAACTACTAATAACTCTGACACCTTTTTGGAGGTATACACTGCATGCACAATTATTAGGCAAATCGTATTTCTCAAGATTTATTTTATTGTTAAACAATCACAATGGTTAATGTCAGTCCAAAATATAATGTAACCTCAAACATAAATGTTAAACAAAGGAAAAGTTAGTTTTGATCTCTCTCAGAGGAATACATAAGAATGCAGAATTATTAGGCAACAATTGGTGTGAAGAATTATTAGGCAACTAATTAAAAAATAATTTCTCCCAAATCACATGTTTAAAGTAAGTGTAAAAAATAAGTAACTCAAATGACAATTAATAAAATGTTTGTCCTTTCTAAAGTATTGACCAAAAACAACCTTTCTTTTCAATAACTGCCATGAGCCTTCCATCCATGGAGTCTGTCGGTTTTACTTTTGCTGAGGCAGCAACCACAGCCTCCCAAATTCTGTTCAAAGAGGTGTATTGTCATCCCTGACTGTAAATCTCATGTTTGAGAAGAGCCCACAAATTCTCAAAATAATTTAAATTCAGCAGAGGAAAGGGCCAGGTCATTATTCGGGCATCTTTGCGGCCCTTGCTGGCTAGACAAGCAGTGGAGTACTTGGATGCATGTGATGGAGCATTGTCCGGCATGAAGATCATGGCCTTGAATGCTGAGGACTTATTCCTGTACCACTGTTTGAAAAAAGTACCAACTACCTCATACATAATGATAGCACCCCATAGCAGTACACCTCCTCCACCTGGTTGGCACCTGACTGAAGTGGTGCTATGTGTCCATTAGGGATCTTGCCACAGGCCCATTCATCTGGTCCATCAATTCACTGTCATTTAACCTGTCCATAAAACCTTTGAAAAATCAAGCAAGCAAGTTTATTTATATAGCACAATTCATAGAAGCAATTCAATGTGCTTTACAGTGAAAATAGAAATACTGCAATAGACAGTCAGATCCGCAAAACAGTCAGAGCCATCATCAGCAGATTGTTACATTTACACAGAGGTTATTCCTCTGATAGCACCAGAACTTGCATTACATTTGGTAAACGATAGCAAGATATATATTTAAAAACAAAATAAATCAAGAAGAGAAATATGAAATACAACATAATAATAAAACATAGAATAATTAAATAGAAATATATTATAAAAACATAGGAAGCTAACAAAAGCTGTAAGACTAAACAGTGCTGTTATAAAAACATAGGCTATAAGGCTCACAGTGTGGTTAAGTTTAAGAGCTCAGTCATAGGCACGTGAAAAGAGAAGTGTTTTTAGCCTGGATTTGAAAATGGACACGTTTGGTGAACGTCTAAGATCTGGTCGTTTATTTCCGTTGTTTACAGCATAACTGCTAAACGCAGCTTCTCCATGTTTAGTTTGGACTCTGGGCTATACTAGCTGACCTGTGTTCATGGATCTAAGAGCCCTGCTCGGTTTATATTCTTCAAACATATCAGAAATGTATTCGGGTCCTAAACCATTCAGAGATTTATAAACTAGGAGCACCACTTTAAAGTCTATTCTGTAACTGACCGGAAGTAAATGCAAAGATTTAAAAACTGGAGTGATGTGCTCTGTCCTCTTGGTCCTGGCTAACATTCTTGCAGCTGCATTCTGAATGAGCTGCAGCTGTTTTACAGTCTTTTTGGGGAGTCCAGTTAAGAGGCCATAACAGTAGTCAACCCTACTAGAGATAAAAGCATGGATGAGTTTCTCTTGGTATTTTTGGGACACCAGACTTTTTATTCTGGATATATTTTTCAGATGGTAGAATGCTGTTTTGGACACCAAGATTAGGGACTTGATCCTTGGTTTTAAGGTCCCGAGAATCCAGCTCTTTACTAATACTTGTTCTTTTATTTTTGTTGCCAAACACAATAATCAAAATGTTGGTTCATCCTGGTATTTATGTGCCCTACAGTGACACAGAGAGTCTATTGAGCTGTTGTCATACGGTTCGAGAGACATATATATTTGAGTATCATCGGCATAGCTGTGGTAGTTAATGTTGTTATTCTGTAGAATTTGGCCCAGAGGTAGCATATAGAGATTGAAAAGAAGCGGTCCGAGAACTGATCCCTGTGGAACTCTGCATGTCATAGCCACCTTATCAGAGTCATGATTACCAATGGTGACAGAGTAACTACCGCCATCTAGATAACATCTTAACCGATCAAGAACTGTCCCAGAAAGTCCTGCACAATTTTCCAGCCTATCTATAAGTGTTCTATGATCTACAGTGTCAAAGGCTGCACTGAGATCTACTAGAACTAGAACTGTTATTTTATCGGAATCAGTATTCAGCCGTATATCATTTAAAACTTTAATCAGGGCTGTTTCAGTACTGTGGTGAGGTCGGAAGCCTGACTGAAATTTGTCTAAGAGAGGTCACAAAATCGGTGAGCTGATACAACCTTCTCAGTGATCTTTGCGATAAAAGGGAGATTAGAAACAGGTCTGTAGTTGTTCATTATAGATGCATCCAGTGATCTCTTTTTTAATAGGGGCTTAATGGCAGCTGTTTTTAGAGATGTTGGGAAAATGCCTGATTGCAGGGAGCTATTAACTATTTGTGTCACGACAGCAGGTAAGGATCCAGGCACGGACTGGGGAGGTGAGAGAGAGAGGCAGGCGGAGAGGTCGGGGACGGGCAGTCAGATGGTTAACGTGACGAAGGTGAAGGCACAGGCGAGCGGTAGTCAGGATAGTCAAGGACGGGCGGTAGGTCGGTACACGAGTGGGCGGCAGGAGTACAGTCAGGGAGCAGGCAGAGTAGTCAGAGACAGGCAGAGGATCAGGACTCGGGCAGAGATCAGACGTACGGGTAGGGCACAGGCAGAATAGTCGGGAATGGGCGAAGGGTTGGTACACGGAATATCTAGACAAGCGTTTGTGAAGAGAGAGCATAAACCATTGATCTGGCAGGGAAGAAGTGACAGGGTGCTGAATAAATAGGGTTTGGTAAAGGGGTGATTGGGAACAGGTGCGTGAATGGTGATTGGGAACAGGTGTGAGTTGGTAACTCAGGGAAGCGAGCACCTGCCTCTGCTATTGTTACAGAGTGCAATTTATTTTTTTAAAGTCTGATGGCAGTGTGTCGAGACAACATGTAGAAGCTTTAAGAAGTTGAACAGTTTCTTCTAGGGATTTTTTATCAATTGTAGTAAATTGCGACATAATAAAACACTTATGTCTTGGTGGTCGTAGTGATGGTACAGTGTCCTTGTTAGACTGTGTAGTCCTGATGGTCTGTCTAATACTTTTAATTTTTTCACGAAAGAAACACGCAAATTCATTAAATTTTACAGTAGACATGAGTTCTGATGCTATCTGCTATATTGGATTTGTAAGTTTGTCGACCATGACAAATAGAGTGCGGGTATTATTGATATTTTTGTAAATCATTCCTGATAAATGTTGCTGTCTGGCTCTGCGTAACTCATTGTTGAAGCTACCAAGGCTTTGTTTATAGACGTCATAGTGAATTTGAAGTTTAGTTTTCCTCCACTTACGTTCTGCTTTCCTACATTCTCTTTTCAGGGCACTTACCATCTAGGTGGTTCTCCATGGTGTTTTCTCTGGTGATCGTGTTTCAGCCTTCTTGACCTTGGCCATGTCTCTGAGCACTTGACACCTTGTTCCTTTTACCATGTTGCTGTTCTGAAATATGATGGCACTGGAGGATAATAGGTTCCTGGTAAGTTCACGTTTAATTCTTCTCTAGTCTTTTGCAGTTAATTTGTGTTTTTTCTTCTCTATTAGTTTTTTGCACCCCAGTTGACTATTTGCAACAAAACCTTTGATTGTCTGGTGGTCACGTCTCAAAAACGTCAGCTATTTCAAGAGTGATGCATCCGTCTGAAAAGCATTTAACAATTTTTGACTTTTCAGTGTCAGTTAAATAAAACAATGTTGGCCCAATATTCACCAATTTTCTGGTGAATAACACCCATATTAGGTGTTATTCACTGTTGCCACACCCGCCCTCATTACACTAATACATTTGACCTGAAAATTATTCAATCCAGTGAGCATTCAAGTTTATATGGTTTGAAGATGGAAACTGTGCATAGAAATAATGATACAATCAGAATACTCACTTGCCTAATAATTGTGCGTGCAGTGTATTTGCCTACTGCTTACAGAACTCAGCCTGCTTCAGGTCCTGCAAAATTATATCTACTGGATTATGTTCAGTACATTAACTTGGCCGAACAGATTTTCTTTCCCCTGAACCATTCTTTGGTAGTTTTGCTTAAATGCATAGCGTTGTTGTCTTGTCAGAAGACCCATTTTCAACCCAGATTTAGTTCCTTGTCTGATGGCCTGAAGTTCTGTGAAAACATTTCCAAGTAAATTTCAGAATTCATGGTTCCCTTTATGATGCGCAGCAGACCAGGTCCAGAAGTGGAAAAGCAGCCCCCCCAGAGCTTTACATACACACCACTGTGCTTGACTGTTGAGACAAGGTTGTTTTGGCTGAAGGCAATGTTTGGTTCTAGCCAAACATAACAGGTTTGATTGTGACCAAAAAAGTCAATTTTGCACATACCTTTTCAGAGAATGGACTTTCAGAGACCTTCAGATTCAAGCATGAAGGGCATTTCGATTCAGAGTTTTTCTTAATGTTGAAGAATACACAGTAACATGAGATGCAAGGGTTCTTCAAATCTCCATGAGGTTTAAGTTGTCATTTACTGGATTTTTTTTCCTGATTCGGGGATTACATTTACCTAATACTTTTCTTGTGGCTCTTGGGTATATCTTAGTGTTATGATAAACATTTGCTCAACATTTGTAAATGATTTGCCTCACAGTGAACTGGATATAAAATAGTTTAAGGTGGCTGTGTAGCCTTCCCAAGACTGATGTGCTCTAACTACCCACTTGCTAATGTCCTCAGATCTGCTTTCCTCTCAGCATGGTGTTTTGTATTGTGCATCTGTGTGGGTATTACCTAACTGACCAGAGGGCTGTACTATGAAGGGAATTCACACCTAATCAGTTTATCTCAGGGTTATCAAGGAAAGTCAGGGTTGACAAACTGTGCCTAAATTGGTGTTAAACTGTATTACGACGGTGATTATGACCTTTCTTAGTTGGCTCGGTGTTATCTTAATTGGAGTTTGTGCACTTTCGTCTAAAGAGAGCACGTTCAGCAATGCAGGCTGAGTTTTTGCATGATCGCTTTTTTCCCGGAATATTACATGTCAGGATGTGAGGAGTTCTCCCAGGGACGCTCTAATAACTATATTGCCTACAGTCAATCGCACCAACAACCCTCAGGATTCCTATGGGACAAAATGTGTTCTGAATATAGCCCAGCCTATGCAAACAATGTATGTTTTGCGAGTTACTAGTGATCACATGAAAAACATACAGTATTTGATTTTTAGAACGCTTAAATGGCCGGCTACAAAACATGCATCAAGTAGTATCTTGAGAGCAAGTACCACCTTGCGAACTGCACGGCATAGCCAACAGTATTCTTACTCAGATCACAGATCTGGAAATGTCCACTGGCAAAACATTTATGATGAAGATAATCTGCCAAGCGCAGGTTAAAAATACAACGTAAATTGCTATGAGAGCTTACCTCATTAATTATTTATTCACCTTTCGTAGTACTGGTTGATAGGTAAGTTAACGCGATTAGCCTGTTTCTTTTCTATATTCATCAGTCCCAACCCAAATTCTTAAAGATCGCTCCTTTGAGTGGCTTATTTGGTAGGTAAAACTCATCAATTTTCTTTAATGCCCCAAATATTATGGTATATTACAACCAAACTTGTATTGAAGTTGCTTGGTCATATTAACATACAAAATGCATGAATCTAGATTTTAGGTAATTATAAAAATCTACAATTACTACCAGGGTGATGCCCCAGGTTTGAATAAAACCAATCCTTCATCTCATAAACAATTTATGTATAAACATTTTAGATGCTTACAGGAGTGTAAGTAGTATTGAGTGACTTGTAGATTTGCTGCTTGATTTGGATTGATATAGCCATGCTGACATCCCCCTCAAGTGGTAGAAAGGTGTAGTCACACCTATATTTCTTGTTATCTGAAAAGGAGTACTATTGGGGATGGACTGTTAGCCAACACCTAGCAACCTTGCCAACAGGTTTGGCTAACATGTTGGAATGCCAGAATCTGGGACCTGGCATTTACTATGTTGATAGCTAATAGCCACGTTAGACATAATCGTTAGCATAAGAGAGATACCTTGTCCCATCATAAACCCTCGTACCATTCCCTGATATCTCCAGCCAATGCCTGTAATCCTTACAGCCATCTCCAGGGAGCTTGCTGTGGGGGTAAGTTTGTTGGAGGGCCCCCAGGGAGAAACATGAGTTGCTTAGCTGGTTGTAATCCTGGGAAGTTTCCATCCACTGAGATGCAGATCAGATCAGAAAAAACCTATAGTCACTATACAGTTATTGTATGGATCTGAAATTACAGGATAGGTGAAAGCCATAAGGTCAGGTAGACAACTAGATTGAACCATGTGGCAACATATGGCAGAGCATATTGTCTGTGGGCAGGAAATATTACAATTACTTGTACTGTGCAAATGACCAAAAGTGAGCATAA
Source organism: Esox niger (assembly GCA_016801105.1). NCBI lineage: Eukaryota > Metazoa > Chordata > Actinopteri > Esociformes > Esocidae > Esox > Esox niger. Next base: position 13,590 of record JACXGJ010007473.1, on the reverse strand, counting down.
AAAGATTATATTTGAAATAGAGAAAATAAATGTATACCTTTATAAAAAGTATGAATATATTCCATTCATATTTTAGTCATATTGCAAAAGCCCTCATACAGATTCCATAAATGAAACACAGATTTAGAGTTATTGGTGATTTCTACAGACCAAGACCAATAATTCAGTAAACAATGTTTAGTTTCATTTGGACTGTCAAACAGGACACCAACAGGAATCCAAGGGCCCAGGAAAAAGTTGAACATTTAGGATCCAAACCACCGGCAAAAAAGTAATAAATATGAATGGTATTACTGTCCAAATAACAGGTCCTAAACATTTAATTGTTTAATGTTTTAATTCATAACTAGGCCACATTCAAATCACTTTGTTTTCAACAAAGGCATTTTATTAGACTATGTCAAGTCTTTTCAATTAAAAACCTATTCAGTCATAATCAGCCATTACTTAACTGCACCATTTTTTCATGTTGTCTTTTAGATTTGTCCTTCCATTTCTGTGCTCCTTGTTTTGGTTGCATGGTAACAATGTTTAGGTAGAATCTAGGTAGGATTTTTTTCAAAAAAAAAACTATTTCAGCATTTTGCAATTACTTACCGGACAAAAAGCAGTTCCACACTAGTACCTGATAGAGAAATGACATTTCAAATAAAATCACTGATTTGGTGTAGGTGTAATAATAATGAATAATTCTATTTAAGACAAGCGAATGCCCAACCCCCCCCTCAGGCCTGAGACTATGTTCAAGGTTCTCTCCACTGCAGAACTCCTATTACACCGAACAGGCTCTTCGGGCAACACTGTCCACACTGCCACTGAGACCTTCAAACGAGTCGTCGAGCATGTTGAAGTGTATGTTTAGTTTTCAACAGAACATCTGTTTATCCATACACCGGAATTCACATTCAATCAAAGCGCGACAGTAATCAGCCAATGGGCTAACAGTACTGTGATGTGTATTCTGGGTTGCACTGTCTATAAAGTTCCACCTGGTAAATGCATTTATTGCGTTAATGATAATGTTTCAAAGTGGTTAGGCCTTTACCAGGATCACCGCATGGTAATTTGCTTCTATGTGCAGAGCTGTTAGCTAGTACACATAGTGAAATCTAAACCGAGTGAAAAATAGGAAATTTGTATAATGATTTTCTTATCTTGTAAAATATAGACTTCTTATAAAAGGTTAAAATATTGTTTAATGTTGTAGAATGAAGAATCCACATTGTGATGGTCTTTAATGTTAGGAAAACACATTAAAGTCCCATGAGGTCTGAATTTGAATCCAGTATAGTCACAGCCTAAATAAGAGGGTAAAACAACCAAAGAGATTTTATTCCCCACTATAAAATGTTTGATATTTTAAATTCCGTTCTGGTCGTGGAACAACCGACCAGCCCTTTACTCTTGCAAGGATCCTGGAGGGGGCCTGGAAATATGCACATCTACATGTGCTTTGTGGATCTGGAGAAGGCGTATGACCGGGTCCCCCTGAAGATACTGTGGGAGGTGCTGCGGGAGAATGGGGTGAGGAGGTCCCTTCTTAGGGCTATCCAATCCCTGTATGTCCAAAATGAGAGCTGTTTTCGGGTGCTTGGTAGTAAGTCGGACTCGTTCCAGGTGGGGGTTGGCCTCCGTCAGGGCTGCGCTTTGTCACTAATCCAGTTTGTAATGTTTATGGACAGGATATTGAGGCGCGGGCGGGGTGGGTTTACAGTTAGGTGGGCTGGGGATCTCATTGCTGCTTTTTGCAAATGATGTGGTCCTGATGGCATCATCGGTCTGTGACCTCCAGCACTCACTGGACCAGTTCGCAGCCGAATGTGAAGCGGTTGGGATGAGGATTAGCACCTCTAAATCTGAGGCCATGGTTCTCAGCAGGAAACTGATGGAGTGCCTGCTCCGGGTATGGAATGCGGTTTTATCCCAAGTAGAGGAGTTCAAGTATCTCAGGGTCTTGTTCGTGAGTGAGGGAAAAATGGAGCTGGAGATTGGCCGGAAAATCAGAGCAGCGTGGGTGGTCTTGCATTCGCTTCACCGCACCGTTGTGATGAAAAGAGAGCTGAGCCGGAAGGCAAAGCTCTTGATATACCGGTCAATTTTCTTTCCTACCCTCACCTATGGTCATGCAGGTTGGGTGATGAACTAAAGAACTAGATCGCGGGTACAAGCGGCTGAAAATAGTTGAAGGGTGGTTGGCGTCTCCCTTAGAGATGGTGTGAAGCTCGGTCATCCGTGAGGAACTCAGTATAGAGCTGCTGCTCCTTTGCATCGAAAGGGGCAAGTTGAGGTGGTTCAGGCATCTGGTAAGGATGCCCCTAGGATGTCTCCCGAGGGAGGTGTTCCAGGCACGTCCAGCTGGGAGGAGACCTCGGGGTAGGCCCAGGACTAGGTGGGGAGATTGTATTTCGACATTGGCCTGGGAACACCTCGGGATCCCCCAGTCAGAGCTGGCAAATGAAGCTCGGGTAAGGGAAGTTTGGGATCCCCTATTATATCTATTAAGCTGGCTTTTCTTAATATCAGATCTCTGGCCAACAAATCATTCTTAGTAAATTACATTATAATATCCTACAACCTAGATTTTATGTTTCTCACTGAAGCGTGGCTAACTGAAGATTGTAATGCTACTATACTTAACGAGAAAAGGACCTGAAAAATGTGGCTTATTCAAAGATACATTCCAGTGCAAAGAAAATACACTAGGTCATTTTACTTATTTTGAATACCTCTGTTTTACATTGAAGCATTAACCATTTACAGACCTCTGCGATACTCTGCAAATCTTATTGATGATTTTGATGAACTACTCTCTATATCAGTTGATTATAACTTGTTTATTATTGCAGGGGAGTTTAACATCCACATAGACAATAGTACAGACAATAATGTCAAATAACTTTTTGCACTACTTGACACTTTTGATCTCAGCATGTGAAAGAGCGTACACACTAAATGCCACATTCTAGATCTGGTTATCTCAAAAGGTCTTGATATTTCCTCTGTCATGGTTAAAGACATGGCCCTGTCTGATTATTTATGTGTCTTTTTGAATCACTTACCACCCCGAATGTTCCAGTACACTACTCTGTTTCTTTTAAGAAAGGCTTCCTGCTTTCATGCCTGTTAGTTGCATAACGCAACTCTCCTGATTCCTGCCTCTTGCCAGTTTTTCTTTATTTTCCTACTTTTTTGTTTTCTTAAAATCTTTGACCAATGTTTCATTTTTGTTCTGTATTTGTTTTATTAATATTTTTACAATTTTAAGTACATGTTTAAAAGAGGACCTCAGCATAGTTCTTTTAACATTGAATCTGCATATTAGACTTAAAAGCTAAATTAAGGGTTGAAAGTGTTACTGAGGGCAGTTGATAAATTCAAAGAAGGATTCAATATTGGGTGAAAGGCCCTGGGAAGTAGATTCCCTAAATATTGGGTTAGAGGCCCTAGGAACGGCGATTCCTTAAACGTCCAGGGTGTGGCAACCCCCACTATTTATCGATGGGTGAATAGGTCTAGGATAGACAAAGCTGGGTTAGAGGCCCGGGGAGATCGGATCCCCCAAACGTACGAGTCTAGGACTCGTACAATTGTGTGTACTTGTTTGTAAGGAAAATGGACAGAGAAATCGACAGGGAGATAGATGAGGACGGGGGGGGACCCGTCAACTCTGATTGGGCGCCTATTCATGTTCAAGTAGAGAATGTTTTACAGGCAGTTAAGGAGGAAGGAAAACCTACCGAAAAAATAGGACAATTGACGATTGCTGGGATTAAGGGCACCCATAAAAACATTGGGTACATTTCTATGGGCACAGGTGAAACTGGTTCAGGGACAACAGGCGGAAAATGAGAAGGCGACTAAAACAGCGAACATTTTCACGAAGAGTAAATTAAAAAAGGGAGGTAGACGGATGGAACAATTGCGCCGAGATTGGTATAAACTGGCAGCGTTCTGTCAAGGCTTAGACCCAGACCACCGTATTAAACAAACGGGAAAAACTCAGGAAATAATTGCGGGAAATAAAATAAAAAATAAAAAGTTTTCCGGTTTACCGGGATGAACGAAAGGAAGTTAAGATGGCAGAGAGTGGAGGACCGTCGCAATGCGGGACTGGAGACAAGCCGAATGGACACTGATTCATTCTGTTTCACTACCAGGCCGACCGACAGTAGTCTCGAGATGGAGTCTCTCTTATGGGATCCTGGAATAATGGACGATACTAGGAACTGACATGAGCTTTCATAATAATTGATTCATAGAGTTCTTAAATGTTAATTTTGTAAAATGTGTCGTACCTAACCATTGAATGAAGCTGGAACTTATCAAGGAAACCTGATCACCTTCCTCCGTAATAGCCAAGCTTATTTAATTAAATATGACATGTAGTTTGAAAAGCACTTTGATGGTACATAGCAGGTTTTAATAGGCAATCGAAATAGCCTGTTTTGTTGTCATGCTTGAACATGTTTTAATGAGTATTCAAGAAATAGCCTGTTTTGTTGTGCTTTGTCATGTTCACTATGTAATTTGGAGTCAAACGTATTTATTGCGTTGATGATAATGTTTTAAATAGTTAGGCCTTAACGGTCTAATGACAATGTGGGTAGGCTTTAACAGGCCTGCTACATACTACCTTTCGCTAGCACACGTGGGTACATCTGAAACCTAGTGATGAATTAGAAATTGGTACAGTTATTTTCTAATCTGGTAAAACAGTTTTCTCTCTCCTTATATATTTTATAAGTGGCAGAATGAAGATTCCACATAGTCTAACGTTAAGCAGACACGCGGTGTCCCATGATGACTCATTTTTTTATCCAATATAGTTATAGTCTTAAAAAGAGGAGTTGGAGGAGACCAAAGGTAGCACAGACAAGGTGCCTGAAGAGAAGACAGCGAGTGGGGCAAGAAAAAAGTGTAAGGAGAGAAAGGAAGTAAAACCGCTCATAGTAGGGTTATGGTGGCCGTTTGAAAGTCGCTCCCGCAGGGAGGAGGTGTGTGCAGAAGCAAAGAAGAAAAAAGGTAGTCAGGAACAGGAGCAGAGTATGTCAGATATAGAAGAAGAAGTTAGGGGATCAGGGGTGATCCGTGGGAAATGGCAGGAGGAAGGAGACAGCAGGTTAGAAGAGGAGGAAGACGGTCAGGGACCATTTAGAGGTGTTAGAAGGTCACTAAGAAAAAAGACTGTAGGGGAGCCGATGGGCACTAGTGGTATGTACCCTTTAATGCAGATGCCCGGGGGAGGCAGTAGATACAAGCCATGGGGAATTGGTGATGTACAGGCACTGGTAGACAAAAGTGAAGTAAGTAAGTGAAGGAGGAGGACTATGGTTAGCACAATTAGACAAATTGACCGCAGGCCAACGGCTGGCATTGGGCGATTGGAGGGCCATTGCAGCTAGATCAATGTCAGGACCGGCTTTGCGTGACATCGAGCAGGAGGCAGGGACAGAGAAGGAAGATGATCGCACCCCATTGACTAGAGTGATAGCGCGGATAGGACAAGCCATGCGAGACAAATATCCACTCCCAAACGCCGCAGTCGTTCCGAAAATGTTGTGGGATAGATCACTTTCACCGAGAGAACATTTAGAAAAGTGTAAGGAGTTGTGGACAAAACACAGGACATCACCCAGGCAAAGTAGGATTGCAGCAGGAATGGTATTGTAGAGCAGTGTTGGAAGGCCTCCCAGACAAAATCAAGGAAGCTATTCTGAGCAACCCTGACCTACCAGGCAGTGAGTCGCAAGTATGGGAGCGCCATGTAGTGCATCATTTGCAGAGGGCTCGAGATGAGGAAATAGATGAGGATACCAAAATTAAAGACCTGCAGGCTCAATTACTAAAGTTACAGCTGGGCGAGGCGAGGTCTAAGGCTACTGAAAAAAAGACATCTAATCCTAAAAAACAACTGGTCCAATTGAGACAAGATTCGCACAATTTATATCCGATACCTCCGTGGGTTCCACAGCCGGGTGACTCGAATGGTCTGGGACGCACGTGGCAGGGCCATGTTGGAAGGTCTCGTGGTCGCGGTTTCAGCAGAGGGCAAGGTGGTCCAGCACGAGGGTTCACTCAGAACTAAGGGACATGTTTTCTGTGCGGTCAATGGAGGAAACTACCCACAGTGGCGGTCGCCGGGGGGAGAAGGGGCACCAGGGACAGGGGATCCGATGCTGACCCTGGTGGTCGATGAAGTGGAGAAACCTTTCCTCGTCAAAACCGGTGCCACCTATTCCACCATAAGGTCTCCCCCATCAGGCAACAAGATTTCCCCTAACACCGTGGATGTTGTGGGTTTCGAAGGAGTGGGGCGGTCTCTAGAGCTGACCATGCCCTTGGACCTTGGACACTCGCCTAGGTAGGCAAAGACTGAAGCAGAGGGAGACAAAATTAGGTCAGACAACGGCACCCATTTTAAGAACAGTGATTTACAAAAGGTAGAAACCATGTTCGGATTGAAGCACGCATTTGGCACTGTGTATCACCCACCATCACAGGGGAAGGTTGAAAGGATGAATTTGAATGTGAAACAAAAATTGGCCAAAATCTGTGCACAGACCAAATTGACATGGGTACAAGCGCTACCAATAGCTCTTATGACGATCAGATGCTCAGTGAGTCAGAGGACGGAGTTCACACTGTACGAACTTCTGACGGGGAGACAGTTTCCAGGTCCGGGGGCAGGGCCCAATGTTCCGGAAGAACAAAGAGGGGTGTCAAAGCACCGGGTGTATTCTTGCTGAAGGTGATAAAGAGAAAGTGGTCGGAACCACGTTGGACCGGACCATACCGAGTGACGGAGAGAACGACACACGCGGTCCGGCTGACAGGGAAGGGAGAGACGATAGAATGTATTTAGAGCAGGATTGTTAGGAGATGATTCTTTAAAAAAATTGGAGAACACAAATAACGTATCCAGATGGTTATGCTTCAGATGTTAAGTCAGGAACCTCTTCTCCAAATTGAGCTGTTAAAGGTTCCTCCAGGAACGCCTAAGGAAACAAGATTCCGTGAGGCTCTCCTAAATCTAAGAGTGTGTAGCTATAAGGTGTTTGTTCTCTCTTCATAGATTCCCTAAAAAGAGAACAATATCAGGTATAGATTTTAAAGTTACATCTCTAGGAGAGATAATTGCCAGGCACCACTTTTAAATGGCCTAGGTGATGAGATGTGGTTAGAGGTTTAAAGGGAAGGCATGAATGACATTAAAGCAAATAGAGCTTGGGCTTGTTGCCCTTGAAAAATGATCATTCAACATTATGAGTATTCAATGCGGTAGATGGGTTAGAGAATGTTACAACTCTTGCACTGAATTTACATTAGTTTACTCCTGGCCTCCTCATTATTTGTTTTAAGGTCTAACATTTCTGTGGCAATTTTCAATTTATTTTGTGCATTTTCATGTGTCTTCAGAATGATACAAAAGCTCAGTGGTCACAATAGAAAAATATATAATAATGCACACCATGAAATTGCATATGATAAAGATGAGTATACATACCAAATTATTTTAGGACTGCTACCTGCAACTCATCTCACTCCTGATCAGAGTCCTCCTCATCTATGACTACTTTTTCAACCTTTCATCAGTTTTGTAAGGAGGCCAGAAACATGATTTTATCAAGCCCAAGCCAACTCCTGGCAGCAATGCTGATACTATTTTCTTAGATGAGCTTGACAAGAGCAAACATCTTTGAACTGAAGTTTGGGAACAAAAAATTAAGTACTGTATTGGACTATAAGACGACCCCATCACACATAAAATAAAAAAAAAAAGAAATACCAGTAACAAATCTTGATTTAATTAATAAAGTTATTTCATTTGAAAATAATGATAATGCTGTTTTAATATAAAACACTTTAAATAAAATCATGTTATCAATATATTTTTTTGAAAATTCACATTTAAAGCTGAAGGACAACTTTCAAAACAGTAAGTATTTCCACTTCATTCTCCCAGAAATGTCAGCTGTCGTTTGTGTGACGTCAGTTCACTCTTAAATCCCCACATGCTATCTGTGCACTTTATTCAGCATATCTAAAAAATATTCTCTATCCAACCAGGTGAGTTGAAATACGATTATTTTACTTATATACAAACATTTATTAAACCAAATGTATCTGATGTAGCATGAATACAAATTCCAGTACTACCAGCTGGGCTAGTATTAAACATAGCCAACAGCTAGTACAGACGGCGAGCTGACGAAAGGTAAGAATAGCCAGCTATTAGTCTAAACTCGCCCTGATATTGTTATCTGATTGTTTTGTTTTGCCAGGTAATTAGTTATAGCCAAAGTATGTGGTTATTCAAGGTAGCCAACATTGTCCTTGCTGGTAAGCTAATGTTATTTGATGCTGGTAGTTAAGAACAACAATAGCCATGTTTGCTCTGTTAACTAGACACTAACACCAATAGGGCAATTACTAACCACAGTGTGAGGTTAGCTAGGTAGCTAGCGTTTTAGCTAACTTTATTTACTTATTTAATAGAATTGCCACATCAGAATCGAAATTCAATGCATTTTGCTCCACAAGATCCATCCATTGTGGATAGGCAGCCGCCCCAATGTTCACTCAGGCATCTATTTGCCTCTTTTTCCAGAGTTGCTTTATATTGATCTAAACCATATTTTCTTAGGTAACGTTATATTCTGACCTTCCATTTTTTAAATAAAATTGGCTAGCGTTTCTCGCTGCTTGATACCAAAAATGAGAGTAGACACTTATTTTGTCCAGTCTCAGCTCTTTGTTCGATATGTCAAACGGATCATTCCTGTGCGCTGGAGAAAATTTCTTGCCACTGCAATTGCCGACCACATTTTTCCTTTGATGCAGTACACCATATACAGAAGTGTTTCAGATGTGGAAACCTGATATGGTAGGAATTCATCCACTATCCAATTGATTAGCGATGTGTTAAAGCAAAAAACGTAAGTACTTCAGATTTAAATAACATTTGTAAATTCATGACTTGATATTCATGGTAAATATAATGAAAATAAACTGCAGTAATTTGTTATATGTTGTTTAGCGCCTAGTGGTTTACCTCAGCCTCGTCATGCCTGCCCTTATATAGTACCAATTAGCCCAGAGAATGCCCACCCTTTTTATTCCGCAATCGCTTGCTGAGTGCTACTGATTACTTATTATTTTGTTTCAGCCTGAGAATTTTTGCCATCGGCATTCTTTAATTTGACGTCTCAAGATGAAATTTTGTTCCCGCCGCATGCTGTTGCACCGACCGGTCACTGGATCAAGATACTCATCGTTTGTGTGTTTCCTGCCTGGACCGGTTCACGCTCGCGAGGGTCTCATGATTCTTCCTCTCTCCAGGGAGAACTAGAAGATGACCTCACTTCAGGGTTTAAAGCGTTATCTGAGGGTTCCTGGTCCTCCCCAGCTTCTGCCAGAGCCCTTCTTAAATCCTCCGCTACCTTCACCAGAATCGATGGTAGGCAGTCTCTCATTAGCTCAGTCGTCCCTCCTCTAGAGCCCAAGCTAGCCACGCATTTCCTACCTTCCTGGGGCGGGTCGGGGAAGCAGCTTATTCGGTGATGCTGTTCACACGGCTATAGCCTCCTTCAAAAAGACCGACAAGGGATGTAAGGAGCTGTCTCGTCTCCTCAATCTGGCGTCTCTCAAGCCGCTCTTCCCATTTGGCACCTCGACCCTCTCCTCATCGCCCGGGCTCCTCTGCTAGGCAACGACAATGCCGTCAAGTCTCTGCTGCCACCTCCTCTGCTGCCTCGGCGCTTCCAGTGTCTACCGCTGCACCTGCTCCTCCTCCCGTACGACGCAGGTAACCTGCCCCCTGACTGGATACTCTGTGACTGTCAAAGAATCCCAGACCACCCTGACTAGGTGTGGTGTGGTGTGTGGAGCGGGCTGTGCGTGGCGACGTCGCCCTCATGGCCCCCGTCTCTTCCTCCTTCACTAGAGCAAAGGCTGAGTCTGATGGTGTCGCAGACATGGCCCTACGAGCAGTTTCTTTTAATAAACAAGCTAAAAGGTGCTTAGGTGTAATTTGTGCTTTTTTGCAGACTCAGGCGGTGTTTGAGCCTGTTAAACAACTTGTGTCTTTTACATGCCTTAGTTTGCCTCCTTCGGTCGCTATCGGAGACTCGGTGAGCCTCGCTCACTCAGATTCCAATCAGTGAGAGTGCTGTATCTGGTATGCAGCTGGTATCCACCAGCTCCTCCCATAAAATGTCATCATCGCTGCCATCCAGGGCATTTCATAAGCAGCATCTCTCGAATCTGTTGACAATGCTGTCTGAGGCCAATGCATGTTCAGGCTTGCAGTATCCATTCACAAAGCAGATGTACAGAAGGCTTCTGAATTTTTCCAGTGGGTGTTAGTGTGTGATCACCTGACAGGAGCCACTCTGTATATCTCTTGTGCCGATTATCCTTGAATGGCTTATTGACCACCACATTTAGCACCTGTAGCTGGCTTGTTATCCCACATGGTATGATCACAAAGTTGCCTGCAGCATAATTTTGACTGGCTCAATTAAGTGTCCACGAAAGCACCCAAAACCAGCATGTTCCTCATCTTTTTTAATCCTCCACGATGTCTGGCATCATTCATCGGCACCAACCGAGGCTGGCTTTAAATTCAGTGGCGGGAAAGTTCAGCTTTTTGGGCGATTTCCAAATCCTTCAGCTGAATGACAGCTCTGGTAATGGGCATGCCATCATTTTTGTTTTTCAGTCACATAATCACACACTCTCCTGTCAATCTCTTGGAAGTGGCTGCTGTGAGGTACCACGGAAAGCTTTTCTCTGTTTGCATGGTTCAGGTTGTCTTTTTGGGCTTGCAATCTTCAAACATTACCTTCTGTGACACCATCTTTTTTTGCCTGCTTAAGAGTTATTTGATGACTGCACAGCAATTTTTAACTTGATCTTAAAATTTCAATCAACTTCTCTTAAGTTGTTGGTTAACTTGACCTAGATGATCAGTGTGTCTCTCCATCTTTCAGGCTGCTGCACTGTAAGCTAGTTGTGATTGATGGTGTTATTCAGTCAAGAAGGGAACACTAGTTTTACAGTTTTCGTGCCATCTGTGGTTGTATACTGCAATTTAAAAGTATAGACCAGTTTTTAAGATGTATTTCCAGGCCAAAAAAGAACTTATATTTGGACCAATATGTATATTTTTTATTGTGAAATGTAACATGAAAATCATCAGATATTTACAAGCCAAAAAATGTATGCAGCACACTTCAGTAGTGTGTACTAATGGAGTTACAACAACTGTTTTTGTGTGGCAAAATAATAACTTTGGTGCATTTGTCTGTGCTCTGTATTTAAGTTAGTTGGAGATCCAGGTCTGCAACTACAGTAATGTTAAGCATAATAGAATCCAAAGGGTGTTTGTTGAGCGGTTGTTGGGAAAGTAACTTCTGTCCAACAACGACTGTCATCAAAGGAGACAATGTTCTTTGGTACAAAGAAAATGCCATCTGTGGAAGATGGAAAATGTTTGCGATTTATTCAAATAAAGAACTTCTCAGTCGTTCGTATAACAGTTGATTATTTCAAGTTTAGTTACATGGATCCACGGGAACAGCCATCCCAACATTACAAAAGATGAACAGGGTAATGCCATGACAGAGTGCTCCCCATTACATTATGGCTTTCTATCTATACCCCCCCTTGTCAGCTCCTGCAAATATTATCTCTTATGCTATAGCATACATACAAAACAAGTTGTCATATACTCTACATTGTCATGGCAACCATAGTTCTAGGTCATAGTTAACAGACCTCTTAAACTGAGCTACCCCTGTTCTCTGTCCTGCCCGAATGGGAGAAACAGAGGAGACAGGCAACTTCACCTTGGAGCCATCTGTACAGAGCCATAGATATTCTTTTTTTAAAGGTTTTGAGGCTTGGCTCCTTCGGTCCAGGCCATAACAACTTCTAAGAAAAGGGCATGATCAATCTTTACCATACACATCAAATCCCAGGCTACTTTGACCCGTAGTGTGTGGAGTCCTTCAGGTGGATTCTCCTCTCATCTTGCTGTTGATGATTCATCTAGAAATCAAGTGGTCTGACCCGACATGAAACATGAAAATGAGTATGATATGATCACTGATTATGATTGGAAAGAGTTGAGCGTAGGGCTCAAAGCAAATCAAATTGGTACTTAGAAGGAGTTACATCAAAATGTTTATGTTTGCATGGTTATCTGTTATGTTCAACATTTTACATCTGCAGTATGTTTTAATTGGTTTATTTGGAAATTGTTTGTTTGACGTAAGGTCTAACATTTTAATGGTGGAATAGCATAGATGTAACAATTTGTTGATTTGGCTAAGCAATGTCAAGTCTGATGGGACAATGGAATCTCATTTCACTGTCTTGTGCTTTTGAGCATAAACGTAGCACATTGAATGAAACATCAAACAACCCAGTTCTGGATGGGAAACAAAATTTGACATAGACTTTTATGGAAACTTGTCTGAATAAGGTGTACACTTCACACTAATGATGGAACTTCTGAGATCCACAAGTTTTCAGGACTGATCTACTGGGAGTTGACGGAACCATACCCAGAGGAAGAAAGTGATGGACTGTTGAACCACACTAATCGTTGTTTTGCAGTTGTACTTTCAACAGATTGGGACATCACAACCCCTTTTCTGACACACACAGACAACTGAGTGTGTGAGTACCAGCAACATGTTCTAGAAGGACATGTTTCTTTAACTCTGCTCACCCCAGCTCCGTGGATCCGCGGAGCTGGATACTGCGGTATACTGTTATTAATAATCAGGAATTAATGCTTGAAGGTATAACGCAATAGATGTAGCAGAAGATAAAACAAACAAAAAACATATGTTTTTGTGTCTTTTTTATTTGTCTCATCATGTTTGAAATGCAGTGGGAAGGCCATGCATTGAGATAGGAGGCTGGAAACACTTCAAATACATTCCAATAAATTGCCGCAGACTGTAGGTAAAGTTTTGGGCAGCTAGATTGAATGACCATAGAGCTGCAAAATATTTTGTAAGAGGACTCCAAAGTGTCCTTTTCGACTGTCCCCAAATCTACTCAAGTGGACAAATTGGACAAATTATTACAAAAGTAAACAACATAGATTATTCAAAAATAATCTCTGTTTGTAATAACAAATAAGGTTTACACACTACCAGAAATGTCATGCATGGTGGATCATTAGTTTCCCTTCATACAGGTAGTTTTCCTTCATATACAGTGGATATAAAAAGTCTACACACCCTGTTGATGTGATGTAAAAGAAGGAGACAAAGATAAATCATGTCATAACTTTTTGAACTTGTGACCTAAAATGGGAACAATTCAATTGAAAAACAAACTAAAGGCTTCGAGGGGGAAAAATCAATACAACAACATGGCATTTTACCAGGGGTATGTAGACTTTTTATATCCCAGACCAAGGTCTGTTTTACAGCTGGGCCCAAAACACAACGGAAAAAAAAAGGCAAAACAAGACGCCTGAAAAATAGCACAAGACAAAGAACATTTCTTTCAGCCTGTATATATATATATATATATATATATATATATATATATATATATATATATATATAT
>JACXGJ010007472.1:0-30437 GCA_016801105.1 Esox niger | reverse complement strand
TCAGTGAGAGAACAGAGCTGTAGAAATCAGTGAGAGAACAGAGCTGTAGAAAACAGAGACAACAGAGCTGTAGAAAACAGAGACCAACAGAGGGAGAGTGTGGGCAGGAGGGAGATGCTAATTGATCTCTCCCAACTGGACAATAATATTTCCCTCTTGTTTTTCTCCTTTTGTTCTTTGGTTTGTGCATTCTCTCTTGCTGACAGAAACAGTATCCCCGACACCAGGCTGACTAATGTCTGTAGGCAGGGGTGAATGTGGGAGTCCAGGTGGTCACCCTCCCCTCACTCAGAAGAGTGCCATTAATCAATGATAAAGAGGCTTTAATGTACGCAGCTGCACTTAGCCCAATCACAGTACTGGGCGGTGTCACCTGTTTGTTTAGGTTGATGGTTTGTTTATACATGGTGATGTTCACCTACAGCGCACGCTGTCTATGTTTTACCTATTTGATTGTAATGCCAAAAGCTGCGTAGTGAATGATGGATTGCTGTACCAGCTTATCTGTATGGGTATCTGTTTATATGTGTGTGGGAGTGTGTGTGGGTGGCTGAATGTGTGCATGAATGTGCGCTTGTGTCCACTGTGTATGAGAACAGCCCCTGTGGCGGCTGTTGTCCACTCTCCTCTTCTCTCGCAGACTGACCCTTGACCTGCCCAGCTGAACGAGATGCTGTTGGGATGCGTCTGCTCTCTGCTCCCCTAGACCCTATTCACTGACTCAGAGTCAGTCCATAGACAGCCTATATCTGTCCTTTGCCAAAAGCTTTTCAGTGTATGTTTGATGAACCAGAGGGATCACCACAAATCGACTTGAAAATCACACGTAAAAGACAAACACAAACAGAACGCAAAACATATGTGCCACAGGGACTCACTAATAGTAATTCAACCATCCCAAATCATTCTCAATGTGTCATGATGACTTATCCTGTTGACTGAAGCTTCTTACCTCTGGATGTGATTGTGTTGCAATTGGTACATATCTTTCAGCTATACCAGTGAATATAGAGTCAACACCTGATACAGAAGTGATTGAATAAATTACATACGCCTTTTTAAGTTCATGCACCAATGTGGATATAAATCGCTTTAGACTCTGCTCGCCACATTTGATGTGTCCCATTACTCTATAGGATATTATTATCACCAAAGAGTGTTTGAATTTAGTAATGCAGTTTACTCAATTCTTTGAGTTGGATTCTTCTGTCATGTTCAGTGCGATGAGAAATAGAAAATAGACTATTTATCTTCAATGTGGGAGTTGTGTTCAGAAAGTGTTGAAGTTGTTAGTGGCCATACATTAGTGCAATGAAAGATACCATTTGGCAGTACATTTCAGTGAGTTCACAGCACATGGCTGGGTTGTATTGACATAGTAAATGGTAGGAATGTGCTTTCCAGTGATTTATTTAGTTTTACAACTTATTTGAACGTTCAGTCTAGCCTCCCTGTTGGGTCTCTAATGAACACATCTCTGGAGTAAATCAAAGCTGTGAACTGCCCATTGCATTTACTCTACAAATTCGGTATGTATTGTTTTGTAAAAATATTTAGGATATTCTGATCGTTATTTGATATTATTGTTGTAGGAACAATCTGACACGTGCACGATGCACGGCTGATGCTGCAGGCGCTTCAGTGTCAAGGGAGTTGAGACAGAGGTAGAGGTGGCTTTGTATCTGGGTCACATGGAAATGAAGGCTTCTCCCCTGGAATAAACCAAGAGTCAGCTAAGATCACACAAATTGTGTTGCTGAAATTCAATGTGCACACGCATGCACAGAAACTCAAGAGAAAGCAGTGTGGGTATGTTTGTGTGTGTTTTAGAATTGTACGTATTAAAGCCCATGCCTACGTACAGTGGTAACACACAAGGGTCTGCATCTGTATCAGGCTGATAGAAGGGACTGAAAGAATGGGCTGAATCTGGATCAGACTAATAGAATGGTCTGAATCTGGATCAGACTAATAGAATGATCTGAATCTGGATCAGACTAATGGTGGGGTCTGAATCTGGGTTGGGGAAATAGAGGGGTCTGAATCTCGGTCGGACCAACTGAGGGGTCTGAATCTGATTGAGACAGGCAGAATCGCAAATCATATACTTGCTATATAGTATGCCAGATTAGTATACAAGAAGATTAGTATGTCTCAAACTTTAGTACGCTGAAAATAGTATGCCAAAAGAAGTTTCATAGGACTTTTGAAGTAAGCATCCTTGCATTCTTTTTGGGGTAATATAGACCATTGTCCCTTACGCAGTAGAAGAGTGGCGGTTTCCACGATTCTCTCATCTTTTCACTTAACTGGAAAGTCAGTTTTTTTCACCTATATTGATAGTTATTTTATCAATAAAATTCACAAATGAAAGAAAGATTTACGTTGTTGTGACATGAAATTAAATAGCATTGGCACTGGGAAGTTTTGTCTTCAGTCTCGCTAGCAATTGCTCAATTCTTATGACTTTTCCAAATGGTAAGATACCAGTAGGCCCAGTGGCAAAAGCCGTACTGTTCATAGATGCCATTTGTGGTGGAAGTAAACTTTATAAGACAGGTTAGTCAGTTTAACACAATATTTAATGGTGTATAGCTAAATATTCAAACATGGTGTGATGTTAATGCATGACAAAATTATCTAATGTCGAGACACAATTTAATAAGGAGGTAGTATGTCCCAATCTGTCCCAATGCTGGCATGAACTGGCACTAAATGGTACGTACTTCACCATCATCCGTGAAGTGTAGTATGTCGTTTGCGATTTGCGGTTCAGCCTTATACAAGGGGCCGAATTACTATGAGACTCATAGAAGGGATTGAATATGTGTCAGAATGATTCAAAGGATTGAATATGGATCAGAATGATTGAAGGGTTTGAATCTGGATCAGACTGATAGAAGGGATGAATCTAGATCAGAATGATAGGAGGGATGAATCTGGATCAGACTGATAGAAGGGATGAATCTGGATCAGAATGATAGAAGGGATGAATCTGGATCAGACTGATAGAAGGGATGTATCTGGATCAGAATGATAGAAGGGATAAATCTGGATCAGACTGATAGAAGGGATGAATCTGGATTAAACTGTTAGAAGGGATACATCTGGATCAGACTGATAGAGTCTGATATGTTGAATCTCATATGAATCTGATGCGTTTTTGGATTGCTTTGTATTGGTCTGCAGTAAGCTTTGATATGAGGATGATTCTGTGTGTTCTGTATCTATGTATGTGCGTGTGCTTGTTAGTGTGTGTCCACCTTTGGTGTTTGATATAACAAGGCACCTGGATATGTATTAACTTCCACAGATCTCTGTAGACAGCTAGGGACACTGCAGCACTCCGTAATTTCCCTGCTTTGGCATCACCTGCCAACTTGAATCACAGTGTGGGAGGGGTTTTGGTCAGTCAGTGCTGGGTTGTCGAGATGTGGTCTGACAAGGTGAGATGGGCCTTCACTTTCACCTTGGCATGTGCAGTTTCTCAACCAGTGAAATCACATGTCAGTCAGGGGCCAGGTTAAGTTGACCTATTTCAATACACTTGAATGTACATGTATGTTGTATAAACATGAAGTATTTCCTTTAGGGAAGATTCTTGTTTGTATGGGGTGTTAATGACATTGTCAGCTGGGCTGGAAAATAATAGCCCATGTCATCATATAAATCATTATTGAATATTGTTATTGTTATTATTGTAATTTTTTTAGTGATAAAATAAATCAGGGTGTTATCACAACACTGCCAATTTTGCATCCTATGCTCATGTCAAAAATGTTCAAATCTGGCATGTGTAAAACGCATTAAAGCTAGTAAGAACTATAATAAATACTGACTCCTATGACTTTAACGTCTGCTCCGCATAGCTCCGCAGCTCCTCTTCCTCATCCGGCACTCCACCTCGTCGGAGTACTAACCTTCGCCTGGAGTGTGATGGTAGCATGGTAGCGCAGGGACGCACCTGTTTTCACTCAGTCATTAGTTCAGTATATATTGGTTTTGTCAGTCACAGTTCACCACGGTCTATTGTTTCCAGTTGTTTGCATGTGAGGTGCTGTTTATCTTATCTAAAAAGAAGAATGGAACAAGGGAATAGCGTTATCGCTCAGTTTTTTTTCTGTCCCCTTTGCCTCGTTTTTACACACACATGGCAGTCACACCATTACAGTGACATGATCAAATGCAAAAGATGTATATGTTCCTTTAACTTCAGGAGACACGCTTGTCATCGACTGTCCTGAGCACTGGCTTCTGCTGGGGTGTACATTTTAATTCATTATATGATGATTGTGATGATTGTTAATCCAATGGTAATTTGTATATCAAACTGTAATAGTTGGCACCAAACACACCAACTACCTAGTTTCTTGCTGGTGTGCACTTGAATAAAATAGCATTTACACACAAACTAAATGTTTTAGTTATTTAGACCTCAAAGGTAATATCTTTATGTGATTTGTGCATTGTATTGGGCTGGGAATATTCATTTTATTTTATTTTATTTAGAAAATGTATGACTCAAAGAGTTATTCTGTCTGAGTTTGAGAATCCTCTTGCGACCACATCCTAGGTGGTTGACCATAGTTCCCAGGAGTTGTTCTCGAAACGTTGTTTGAGGATTACTTTGTTTCTGACATGCTGAGACACTACTTTGGTCTTCACCATCTTGGCAGTGTTGCGGGGAGTTTTCTCTTTTTCTCAAGTTAAGTGACAATTTATGCCCTGTAGGCATCAGAAACTTGCTGCTGGTGAGAT
Source organism: Esox niger (assembly GCA_016801105.1). Classification (NCBI taxonomy): domain Eukaryota; kingdom Metazoa; phylum Chordata; class Actinopteri; order Esociformes; family Esocidae; genus Esox; species Esox niger. The sequence continues at coordinate 25,679 of JACXGJ010007472.1, read as the reverse complement.
AAATAACCCAGTAAAGGAAAACCTACCTCTGGCCTATTTATTTAGAAGTCTTCAGTGTGGTAATCATAATGTCCAGGTGATCAGCTGACCCGTTTTGTCAGAAATGGTGAGTTAGTGTGTATGTACAAGCATTTCAGTGAGTGTGTGTAAACACATCAATTGTTAACAGACATGTGCGCTTAATATCAGCTTCCCTCTTCTTTTATATCTGGGTTCATTCCTGTTCAGTGCAGGTTTTTCATTATCGTCTAACTCAGGAGTGTTGGAAACCTGCTTTATTGTACTCTGAAGGTTAGTACTGTGGTTGGCTTGTCCGGGTTTCTGTTTTGTGTGTAATCTTTTTCGCTGGCAGTCATAGTAATTGCTGTGTGGCGTATGTGTTTATTCCATGGGTTGTCAAAAGCCTGCTTATTATGCTGTCCTGTGATTTAGTACACCTAGATGTACAGTTTATCATTGTAAAAAACTTGATTCGATTCTCCTGCTGAATTAGTGGTGGATGGTTTCACTTTTTCTGTGGGTTTGTATTGTAGAGTTCACTGTTCATTCGCATTTGAATCCCCATTTGATGACATACTGGTGAAAACTAGTCTTCCTGGTGTTTTACTTAAATGAACAGTTCGCAATTTTTTAACCTGGGGCCTACTTACAGATTATCTAGCATGATCCTTGTTCATAGAGACATTCTTTTTAGTAAAGTACTATCTTTCATTTCATTGCACACAAAATGTTTTCAACGGGTGACTGGTCAGGGGCCATATTAACAAAACATTTTATTTTACCACTAGTTGGACACTTATACAGCACTAAAAGTTCCTGGCTAAGTGTTTCTTCTTAAAACATATTCACAAACTTTTTCTAAGGAATGGGGAGAAACCTTAAGCTACACTAGGTGAAATTCCGGGGATGTGTGTTACTGATTAAACATGAAACCAAGAATAACATACTGATTAGTCAAGATATGTTCGGCTAATAGTCAGCCTCTTACATGTCTGGCAGCAAGCATTGCCTTGCCTGAAAATGACGTTCTCTGGATGGCAGCATATGTTCCATAGTTTTCTAACATTATACAAAGTTTCCAGTCTCTTGGGGCCTCGGTCCCAGCTGTTTTGAAATGTAAGCATCCTAGTTTCAAATTCAAATTGAGCATGGATTTTCCAAGAAACAATAAAAATTTTCTGTTTCAACATTTGATATCTTTTCTTAGCACTATTTTCTATCGAATATAGGGTAATACTGATTAAAAATGTACACCGTCTCCCAACTTTTTTAGAAACAGTGTTGTACTTTGTCCAGTGCAATTTATCACTTTTTATTAATATTTTTGTCAAGATTTCTCTGATGATCAACATTTACTGCCAGTTGCAAACCTTTTAATCCCTTCTTAATCTTTCTTCTATTTGCAACTGACTCCATATACGAGGCCTGCTGTATAGTACTGATCTTAGCTACAGCAAGTCAGCAATCTCCTTCACCCTTGTACGGCTCTCCAGGACACAATTACAGATGCATGGTTCCTTAGATTGTTAGCTGACAATATATGCATTTATTCAACAAATATTTGCCTGGTGTTTTGATCAAAATTATGAAGGTGCATATTGATTTTCACTTTCCTTCTTCCCTTTTCGTTGAGTCTCAAATGTTGTTTTGTCTCACAAAGTCCAAAATACCTCGGCTAGGGATATATATGTTTTTAAGTGTAATTGTTGAAAACTGATTTATGTTATCTTTAAGTTGCAATGGTAATAAGTATGTGGTCATACAGAAACGCAAGTAACAAAATGTGAGTTTCCCATTTCTTATTCTGGCTTAGAAGGTTATTAAAGGTTATGAAGCGTATTATTTCAGCTTAGAATGTTATTCAAGATTAGGAAAAGCATTATGTTGAGTGATATTTGAGTTGCTTTGGAAAAAAACATTCTGATAAAGAATGTCTGTAACTAAATGTACAAGATAAGCATCTTTTTAGGGACGTTATGGGTTGTTGGACAGAAAAATGGTAGAAGAGAGTTTCTCTTGAATATGCTGTAGATGGAATTCATAGAAATATTGTATTTTGTGCTAAATCTGAGCATCTAACAAATTCCATTTATCTCTTAACAACAGAATGTAATGTGATTACTTGCTTACATAGGACTTATTTTATATGACAGCTTTAAGACTTTTTATTTTCAACCACCTTCTTAACATCAGAGCCTAGATCCAGCTGTTGTTTCATTACACAGTCCCAATATTTTGAGGGTTTATTTTACTATGAATTGTTTTTACTCTACTGTAATCTTTCAATTGAAAACCTGCTGGAGAATAGATAAATGAATGGCTCTCAGCTGTTCAGTCTGATCAGATCAAATGATGTTCAGAGGAGATATGATGGAGGTTTATTAGACAAGGAGACCGAAAGGCTCAGTCCCATTCAGGGCGCTATGAGGTTACTGGCCGTCCATCTGCTATACCTTGCGAAAGCAGAAGAACAGTTCAGCTTAGTGCATGACGCTGGGATGTCATCATCCTTCATTCACACCACTGGGTAGAGGACAATGGTTCCTGCCTGTCAGTCAGGCTGGTGTAGGGGCTTTACAGGGACCTCATTGGTACAGTGGTTGTGAAGAGGACTGTCAGCCCAGAGCTCACAAACACACACAGAGCATATTTACTAGACACTTTTGACAGAAAACATGATAAGAAACTTCAAATTGAACCAGAAGAGTGCCTGACACTGCATGAGAACACAGGCACATTGTTTTCTCATGCAGTTTGCAAAACGTGTTTCATTTGAAGTGTCTGTCAATCTGATCTCTGTTTTTTTAACGTCTCCGTTGTTGTATTAGTTCACAGTCTAGTTTACACTGGGCTTCATGTTGCGTTTTACAGTATTGTTTTCATGCTGTATTTGAACTTTTGAGAGATCTGGGAGGCAGATGTCAAGTGTTTTCTGATTTTCACTGGACCAGACAAGTAAAATGGTTTAGCTCACATGTAACTCTGTAGGTGTTGACATTTTCTGATGCCAAAGCCTGATTTCAGGAACTTTTGTTTTTGACAGCTCAAGCATAGTTGAAGAGGTAAATCTGAAAGGGGTAAACTCTATCCTCAATCTGTCCACACTTAGCAGTTACTTTATAATTATGCAGATGAAGAGTTTATGTAGGTTCAGTGGGAGTGGAACTTTTTCAATAATTCATTTAATTGCTGTTTTCATTCGTGAGGCAATTGCGATATCAAATGCATGCAAAAATGTTTTTTTTTATCCAGAAGATAATCGGGCTCAGGGGTAGACTGGCTGCCTTGCCAAAATCCGTAAACATTCCTTTAAAATGTTCGTTGTAGGTCTCTCTGTCTCTCAGTGTCAGGGAGTGTCTTGTATTCTATATCCAGGCCAATAGCAGGTTTGTATTCATAGTCCACCAATAGATGTTGAAAAAACTATGAATACAGGATTGACCTGGAAATCTACTTGCCCGAGTTCATCACTTCAGCACATTCTGATCTATACAGCCTAAAACACTATACACAACATTTTTCTCTATATTCTCGACAGTCACTGTGTATTAGTTCTGCCTCTACAGAACAGGCAGACACCCTGACATTGATTCTTCATTCACTGTGTCTTGGTTCCATTCCTCATCTTCAGCTCAGATCAAAGGGATATTAAAGCTCCGCTGGTTGTGATCTGCTGTCTGTCAGTGTAGGATCAAGATCAATGAGAACTGTCTGGAGGCTTGGAAGAGTCAGTCCAGCACTGCAGGTGTCCTCTTATCTGCGTCTGTGAGACACCAAGGGTGATATCGTTCTGTAAAGCGATTCAAGCAGATTTACAATGTCTCCAGATTTGTCTGGATAATCCACACTTCAAAAGCCTGCCCCCATGATTCACAGGACAGAGATATGATCTGAGGAGGGACAAGTGTTAATGATACTGCCCTAGAGTCTGACACACTTTTAAATAATCACATATTCTGAGACAAACAAACTCTCACACACAGAGGTGGAGAAATGCACATAAAGAGAAAGAGCGAGAGAGAGAGACACCCACACAGCACAAGGATTTTGTAAGCCGCTTTGTGCAACTGAAAACCCAAATGCAATTATGCAATCAGCGTGAGGAAACAAAGCCCATAGTAATTAATCATAACACCGTAGAAGACACAGCTGATGCATGTGACTCTGTAACACCACCTCTGTCTGCCCGGTTGGCACCGGGTGGATATTGGCATCAGTGAGGCAGCCTCAGCGTAATGGACACCGCCCGCGGGTTCACGTGTACAGTATGTTTGCTACGTTTAGAAATTCTACCGAATATTAGAGACGCATTGGACTGTATATTTTCATGCAATTTCAGTCTTTACGGGAAAGTCGAGGAATAATATGGGACACACATCCTGCGTGGAGACGTTTGCCCCGGAGGCAGTGACCCCCCCCCCCGTCCACTCCAGCAGGATTAGATCCAGACGTTGTATTATTACCCAACTATAGACATCTATACCAGGGGTGCCCAATCCTGGTCCTGGAGATCGACCATCCTGTAGGTTTTCTCTGCAACCCTAGTTGTGACTAAATTGGCTTTGCTTTTCATGTAGCGGTTATTAGAATCAGGTGTGCAATATTAGGGTTGGAGTAAAAACCTCCAGGACCAGGAATGAGCACCCTGGTCTAGGTGATTGATTTCATGTCTCAGAGACTGGAAAACCGAGGCCAAGGGGAGTTTAGACTAGGCACCTATTTTGCATCAGATTTAAAGGTGTTCAGGCTGTTCTTTAAGGCCTTTTCTTTTAATATGTGTGTTAATTTTCAAACAAAATGGAAGAGCGGTAAACAACTCCTCAGGACAGCTTTTCAAATTACTTCCCTTACCTCTGCTTTCTGCATCAAAGAATCCTACAAATGTAATGTTTTTTAAATAGGATACATCGCACTGAGTACTTGTACATCCACAGCGCGGTAGCTAGTAATTAAACTGAGCCATTTCAAGGACGGCAGTGCTGAATCCTTATGTATGTCTGGACATGCGAATCACGTCCAAGACCTTTATATCACACAGCAACACTAAGCCAGCTGGTTTACTGTTTAGCTTAGGGGTCTCTGCTGTGACAAGGAGGAAACCCGTGGGCATCTTCGCACCACGCCAATGTAGCCAGTTCAACCAGGGGGATTGACTCACAAACACCTTACAGTTATCAGATCAGTAAACTACCTCCTGTCATTATGGGCCTCAACATCTCCATGACCCCAAAAACTATACAAGGATCCTGTTTGTGCACTTTATCACTGCAGTCAACACCGTCATTCCTGAAAAAACGACAAGGCAAACTCTACCAGCTCGTGGAATCTGTGTAATAATGTAGTATTTTAATGTATTATCTAGTTATAGACGCCTAGGTAAGAGAGCAATAGGAACATCTGTGTTTAGATTGTCTCTTTCAGTAGGTTGTGCTCTGATAACCATAGGAATGCTTACATTGACCACCTGGCATAGGGGTTATTGTCTTGGAAACATGATCTTTGCCAGGTAGACATGCCCTGCTGTATATATGTATATATCCGCTTTTAACCAGCTTTGCAGTGATAAAATGTTGGACATTTATTCAAATAGGACAACTCTGCTGGATTATTCCAATAAATACAGAATCATTTTCTCTTGTAATGTGTATGGGTTCTCTGTTATCTAAACACCATGCATAAGCTTTAAATTCTAACAAGCTGAACTTTTCCAGCTCCATCTGTCAGCTGGTCAATGACTTTGTGACTAAAAGGACGCAACATTTTAAGACTGGCATTTTGGAGTCCCTTATTCCTCGGCACTGGAGGACTGCCAAGATGCATGCTCTCTACTCCATTTACACCACGACTGTAACTCCAGAAATGCATCTGGCAAGTCTTCGGTTTTCCTATGAGAGCACTGTTGTCTCTGTCACTGACGTCGATGAGTCCATGTCTAAGGAAGAGACCAACTGTCTGGTGGCCTGGTAAAATCTGAATATACTTTTGAACTTAACAGAGACAAAACTGTGGAGGCTGTGATTTATTTGCCAGCCGTGAAATTGAGAGCTCAGCTGATGCAGATGTTCGGCTGAACATTCATTCAAATTCATAGGGAAAATCATCTCCCACAATATTAGGTGAGAGGACTACATTACAGTCTCAGATGGGAGGACTACATTACACTGCTAACATGCTAAATATTTTGGGTCTGTTTCAACACTAATGATCCCCTCCTTATTGTATGTGCACAGAGATGTGGATGAATGAGATGGTTTGCTCCAGCTCATTAGAGGAAAACTTTCGGTGTAACTCTATCTCTGTGACTTTGTCAGTGTCTGAGCTACGGGAAAGAAGAGATGTGGCAGGTCACAAATATAATGCCCATAAATCATTCTCCTGCTCACCCACAAAGTCTCAACCTCTTAAGCTGTCTTTGTTTGTGCATGTTGGAGAAACGTTATATTGTATATATACAGTGGATATGAAATGTCTATATACCCCTGTTAAAATGCCAGTTTTTTGTGATGTAAATGAATGAGACAAAGATAAATCATGTCAGAACTTTTTCCACGTTTAATGTGACCAATAATGTCAAAAATTCAATTGAAAAACAAACTGATATCTTCGAGGAGGAAATGTTTTAAATAAAAACCTTACAATAATCTGTTTGAATATGTGTGCACACCCTCTTATAACAGGGTATGGCTGTGTTCAGAATTAATCAATCACAAACTCATGTTAAATAGTAATAGTAATTAATCACACACCTGCCAACATTTAAATGGACTCTGATTAGTCACAAATAAAGTTGAGCTGTTTTCCTGACATTTTCTTAGTTGTATCTCAGCAAAATTCATGGTTTGCAGAGATCTTTCAAAGCATCAAAGGGATCTCATTGTCCCATTTTTTCCATCACAAAAACATGGTATTTTAACAGGGATGTGTAGACTTTTTTAACCACTGTAGGGCCCTCAAGATGGTCAAGATGTCATAGGGTTCAAGATATTATATTGTCAATATACTGTTCAGCCTTAAAGTTAAAGTTTTGCAATGCCATAGATGTTGCTATGGAACCGAAAGAAGGCATTTGTAGTTTTAAATTAGATTTCACACAATTCTACTAATTTTGACATTGCTTATGGCCATGTTTATTTCAGATTTGAATGAAAGAAAGGGTCAGAGATTTGCATGTCTGGTTACTAATTCAGCCATGATTATCATAACTAGATAAATGGTTAGCAGTTAGTATCCACATTTTCATCACCCCATCTAATCATGTTTTGTGTAATTTTTGGAATGAATACACTAACAACAAAAATGTCCGCTGGGTCTCTACCAGATTGCTTATAATATTACTGAGTACATAAATATTCCCCTAGAATGGAAATAAGGCTAATGGATACAAATTCACAAACTAATTGAAAACAAGACAAACATTCAATTTAATTGAGTTTGTAACTAGCTAGCTACCAAATGTCCTTTTTTGTGAGTTTGGAAATGTTCAAGTGAAAGTGAACAAGTGACATGTGTATTTAGGAGATGCACTGTGCTAGGTGCTAGCTCTGATCGAGGGAAGACGGAGAACTAAGGATGGAGATGAGCTTTGCACATGGGCTTTTAACAGGACAAAGGCACATGCCCAGGAGAAGGCCAGTAAAAAATGAAATTTTCACCTGGTGTAAAACATACCTACACAGGTGCCAGGGCAATAAAGTATCTAATTCTCTCATTGAAGAGAACTGAGTATTATAGTATATATACAGCTCTGGAAAAAATGAAGAGACTACTCCTAAATGTTCTTAAATCAGCATATCTACATATATGTCAGCCATTCCATTCCAGAGTCTGTTAAATTTCAACCCAAGCACACCTCATTTTATTTAATGAGTTACTGATTAGGTGATTACCTGAACCAAATCTAATTTAACGAGGGGAAGTATAAAAAACAACACTACTGTGGTCATCACTATTCTCTTGCAATAGGACCAGCTGGATGGAAAAAATTGTGCAGATAGTACCTCAAAGGTAATTTGAACAAAATAATAACTTAAAAGCAAAGCTTTGAGTGAGGAAAAGAAGGGTTCAAATCTGGATTTACTGGCAGAGGGATACAGTGAGCGACAGGTTGCTTTCATCCTGAAAATTTCAAAGACAGCGGTTCATAAGAACAAGATCAAGCAGCAGACATTGCGGACAACAAATCTACAGACTGGCAGAGGACGAAAAGGACTGTCCACTGACCAAGATGACAGTGAACTCATTCAAATGTCACTCAACAACCGTAGCATGACATCAAGTGACTAACATAAAGAATGTCAAACAGCAGCTGGGGTGAAGTGCATGGCATGGATGTTTCAAAACAGGGTCCTAGGGGCAGGGCTGAAGTCGTTCAAAACTAGAAAAAACGTTTTCAAAAGCCCATAAGGATTGGACCATAGTGGAATGGGGTAAGGTCATCTTCTCTGACGGGTGAAATTTTCAGCTTTGCCATACACATGATCATCTAATGTTTAGACGAAGACTTGGAGAGGCCTACAAGCCACAGTGTCTCGCACCCAATTGTGAAATTTGGTGGAGGATCAGTAATGATCTGGGGATGCTTCAGCAAGGCTGGAATTGGGCAGATTTGTCTTTGTGAAGGACTCATGAAAGTACAAGGTCATCCTGGAGGAACACCTGCTTCCATCTGCTCTGATTATGTTCCCCAACTCTGAGAATATTTTTTTCCAGCTGGAATATGCTCCATGCCTGACAGCCAGGTCAATTAATGTATGGATGTAGGACCACCAGATCAAGACCATGTCATGGCCAGCCCAGACCTGAACCCCATTGAAAACCTCTGGAATTTGATTAAGAGGAAGATGGATGGTCTCAAGCCATCAAACAAAGCTTAGATTCTTGATTTTTTGTGCCAGGAGTGGCATAAAGTCACCCAACAGCAATATGACAGAGTGGTAGAGAGCATGCCAAGATGCATAAAAGCTGTGATTAAAAATCAGGGTTATTCCACCAAATATTGATTACTGAACTCTTCCTAAGTTAAAACATTAGTATTTTGTTATATTAATTTGTTTTCTTTGCATTATTTTTGGTCTGAAAACAACATATTTTTGGGGGTATTTTGACCAGCTGTTATTTTCTACAAATAAATACTCTAAATGACAATATTTTTTGTTTGGTATTTGGGAGTAATGTTGTCAGTAGTTTACAGAATAAAACAAACATTTTCATTTTACCCACAGAATAGTGAAACCAGGAAATTGCTAATTTTGCAGTAGTGTGCTGGCTCACAAGAGGTTTTTTATGAAAAAATATGTTGTCTCAAATTGTAGTATTTTTTGGAATTTGAGAGCATTGTTCATTTACTACAGTGGTGCTAAGCTTATTCCTAGCCTGTAGGTGCCTCAGCCTTTCTCCTAATTCATACACTATCAGTGACAACAATCTCATGCTGCCCTGTTTTTAAACAAACAGATGATATGGGTTGTAACTTGTTCTTTGGAAGGAGTATAAAAGACATGTTACCAGTGGAATGAAGAACGTGACCAGATTTTTAAGTTGACTGCAGGTATTTCATTATTAATGAGTGATTGATGGGTTTGTGTATCTCTTGGAATGTGAAACATATACCAAAGGTTTTATTTGAACCTTTAATAGTGATTCTTGTTGATTGCAATTCAACAGTGAGATTTTATTGTGAATGGATGCTCCAATGCTATTGCCTACCATATGTCTACTGCAAAGGAACAGGAGAGCCTTGATTAGTTTTGTAGCTGATCTGGCTTAGGTTTATCCTTCAACTTTTCTAATGAACATTCTCAACTTTCATCCTTTACAGTTACTAATCCATGCCCCTTTTACCACATAAACGACATGTGTGTAAATCAAGGTCCAAAAGGAATAATTATGGGAACATTCCAGACAACACGTTTATAAGTCTTGGAAGCTGGGACTGTTGACTTGTTGAACTTTTTGAAACAGTTTTGAGACTCAGTTTTGAAGCTACTGGGTTTTCTACAGACTGTTTCAGAGTGTCGTCTTTTCTCCTACAGCTACTGTAAGCTGCAACCATATCCACTGATATTTGCTCTGCAAATATCACCCAAGAGAACATACCAATTTGCACTGAAGCACTCTTACTACAAGCACTCTAACTTGTCAGTTAATTAATCCATCGACACCTGTTTTCAGCATAAGAAAGGAACATTGCTTGGGGATTATAAAATATGGGAGAATGAATGACAGTACCTGATGAAAGATTTACTGTATGGTTGAAGTATGGATATAGAGTGTATATGTATCTATGTATGGGAGCATGGATGCTTATCGGATATCAATCAAAGGTATTTATGAAGCCCTTTTCACATTGTCAGTTTTCACAAAGTGCTTTTACAGATTTTACAGCCAACACACACACACACACACCTTAACCTCACACCTTAACACATTTATGCCAAAGCTTTACCTAGGTGTAATGCTTAATCTTAACCCTTAACCAACAATGCCTGGACCTTAAAGAAACCCCAATTCTAACTGTTAAATTAATTGGAAGTATGACCTTCAACCTAAACCGTGAGCCAGAAATGGACTTTTGGGACATTTGGTCCTGATAAGTATAGTTAGACCTAAACGCACACACACACACACACACACACACACACACACACACACTACCTGCATGTATGTCTTGATTAAGATCTCCATCACAGTAGCAGGGTGTCTGTGTGTGTATTAGATGCATGAATGTGCTGTATATGTGTGTTATGCTCATGACAGTAGCAGTATGTGTGTGTTTTCATCTCTGTGGTGACCTGCTGTGGAAATGTAATATGGGGTTGAAGTGGCAGAAATTAAAACCCCTTAGGAATATTGGCAGACTCATTTATTTCAGCTGCCTTTTTGGAGGATTTAAACTGTACCTTTATTATTCTTTACCCCAGCTCAGCAGAAAAATTCTCCAAAAAAATACTCCTCAAATTTCCTATAGATACTGCAAAAATATTGTTACTGTGAATTCTCTTTGCCACAATAATTTTGTAGTGAAAATCTGATATCATGACAGCCCTAGTTGTGATTATGGTGGTGATGATGATGGGGTTGTGATAATAATGGTAATGATGATGGGTTGGTGATAATGATGTGATGATGGCATAGTAATAATGATGGTAATATTGATAATGATGGTGATTATGGTGGCGATCATGATGAGGTGGTGATAATGTTGGTAATGATGTAAGGGCGATCTTGATAATAACAACAGGAGAAATGTTCAATGTAATTAATTGCGTTTCCAGCTAAAATATATTGTAATTGGTTTAAAGATACTTTTAAAATACTATGACACCTTGCATGTTTGATTTTCCTTTATAACATACTGTAGATCTACAGCCTTGCAATAAGTAAATATTTGTACTTAAAATGAATCAGATTATGTTATTGAGTTTGGATAATGTAAAACTTGCATTATTAATTGCAAGAGCCTTAAAACACTGGGGTAAATTCTTAGTGGAAATATGCCATAAACCTCTGTATCATTCTGCATGAGTGTGTATGCCGGTGTCTGTGTGAGGACTACCTTGCTATCCAATTACACAACAGCCTACAGACATGCTAGATATACTGTGCTAACTGCCAGGGATGAGCTGATGGTTTGGGTACTCCAGTGGCCGCTGTAAACAGTACTACCCCTTCTTCTTCTGGGATGCAGTCCCAAAATAAGAATAAATAATTTATTTAATACCTTTTCTGTTCTCGGCAAGGTCTGTTAATCATCATCATTGTGGAGGGTTTGACTGCCAAGGGATGTTTGCTCACTTGAATGCCAGTGTGCACAAACAAAAACAAACTCAGATTCACACACAAAGGCCTGTCTGAATACAACACACACACACACACACAAACAAACAATAAACAAGGTCTGATTGATATTGTCTCAGTGGTAAACTTGTTGAAGCGAAAGCCTTGGGGAGGTTATGTTCATGGCGTGGACCCATTATTTTGTCATTTTGAGTTAATTTTTATATATTTTATTGAAAGGTTTACACAAATACTACTGATAGTATATAGCTCCGTAAAAAAAGTACCACTGCAACTTTTTTTTGCTTTCCAAAAAAGTTGAAAAGGGAGGATTTGAGTGAGGATCAAAAGAGACCACTTCAAATTGAACGCTTCTGTTCTTCACTCACTTTTTTTTTTCCTATCCAAAAAAAATTTAAAAGGAAAGAAAAATGTGCAGTGGTCTCTTAATTTTTAATTGTTTTCCTTCTTTTTAACTCAGTTACAATTTGCCCAACAATGTTTTTTTTCATTTATCACCGTTTGATTAATTTCCATACTGCTTTGTGTATTCCACAGTTTGCTATTTTCTATAAACCTAATTAGCCAATACAGTAGTTTAACCTCCATTGTTATGTTCTCTGTAAATATCTCGTGCATGATTTCAAGTGTATTTGAACATTAAATATGATTTCCTCAATTTTTTTCTTTATCTCCTCCGACCAATTACAGTTAATCGGGAGATGTTCTAATGTTTCTTCTTTGCTGCAACCTGGTCCTAACATAGCAGCTCCAGCTGACCACTGTTCTGACCGCATGTCTGACAACTGATATAAGCCATGCTGTGTCTCTTAATTGTACAGACTGTGGTATTTTAATTGTGTGCATACAACAATACATGTTTTGTGTATTTCCTGATCTGAATCTTAAGGGTCAAACATTTTGTATGATTTATTGAACGGTTCATAATGTTTTAACAGGTTACACATCTCTTTTAGTGTCCATAATGTTTCAACAGGTTACACATCTCTTGTATGGTCCATAATGTTTTAACAGGTGACACATCTCTTGAATGTTCCATAATGTTTTAACAGGTGATACATCTCTTGTATGGTACGTAATGTTTTAACAGGTGACACATCTCTTGTATGGTCCGTAATGTTTTAACAGGTGACACATCTCTTGAATGGTCTGTAATGTTTTATCAGGTGACACATCTCTTGTATGGTCAGTAATGACAGGTGACACATTTCTTGTATGGTCCACAATGTTTTAACAGGTGACACATCTCTCCGGCAAGGCAGTTTGTGAATGACCTAGCCTTGATTTATGCGTCATTGTGATGCTCTTCTAGAGAAGAGCAGGAAGAGGGTGGTTGGTGAAGGGGTGGGTGGGTGTGTGTGTGTGTGCGTGCATGCGTGTGCGTGCATATGTTTACAAGTGCCTGCATAGGATGAGAGAGCGGGATGTGGAGGGGAGTTTGTGATTACTGATGATCTGTCACATTTCTTCCCACAGTGTGCTGTTTTGTGGTCCACAAAAGGTGCCATGAGTTTGTCACCTTCTCCTGCCCTGGAGCCGACAAAGGTCCTGATACGGATGTGAGTTACCGCCCCCCTTCCTCTTCATCCTCCATCCCTCTGTCTTCATCCTCCTTCCTGTCTCTCACTCCTAATCCTTCTCGCTATCTCTGTGTCTAAACTCATCCTCTCTCCTCCTCTCTCTTTAGTACATTCCTGATCAATACAACAAGATTCCATGATATCAATGGAGAAAATGAAACTGTTTATAAAACAGTCATAATTTGGTAGAAGATCTTTAGCCACAATCACAAGCATACATCTGTTTGAATAAGTCTCTACCAGCTTTGCACATCTGGACACTGCATGTTTTATTAATTGCTCAAGCCCCTTCAATTTGGATGGTGACCTTTGGTGCACCATTGGTCACCATCCAAAAACCCGAATTACATCCATTTGGATTTCACATTGTAACCCAATGAAATGTGGGGAAGTGTGAATAAAGGCACTATATATTTTTATCTTCCTCTCTTTCTCTTTGCCTATATTTTTCTCCCTCTATCTCATTGTCTCTATTCAGTCTTCTTTTCTCTCTTTATCTCCCTCTGCATCTCTCTTGTACTCTTATACAAACACTCACCTTAACTTGTGTAACCAATGAAGAATCAAACAGGTTAAATGACACAACAAACACCCACACACTGACTTTGATCTTCCTAGCATCTCTCTGCAATCATTCAGATTTGTTTGGCTTTTTGTTCTTGAATCTTGTCTAGAGGTAGTTTGGCGCAAAAAAGGCCATGTCCAAGGTCCAAAGGCCCTGATTAGGGAATGAATGAAAAATGCCCCTCTGTTCACCAATACACGTTATTGGATGTGACGCAGCTACAATTTAATAGGAACAATATTTGAAAATTCTGGTTAGAGTTATTCCCAAGGTACCCATATTTATGTAAATATTTTGTAGAGACATTCTTTTAAAAGATAATAAATCACTTTGTATAAATGATGATACCGTATGAAAACAAGGGTAGAAGACTATATACATTTAACACTTAGTTGGAAAAACAAACCACTGCGTTGTCCACAGCTGTATTGTTCAAAGCTGAATGGCCGCGGATAAGTCATCTGCTCACTAAACTAAATGTTTTAAAATATTGTGGTTGTTAGGCAGTCAAGGTGTTACATTTGATATTGGTTGCCATACACACGCATGGGCCAGTGTTTTGTTCCATACTGTAGCTGTCGCTACGGAGCCCATGACTGCATTCCATTCCTCCAGTATTTCCACTTCGTCTTTGAAGTGCTAGTATGCAAAGGACAATGCTTATATGTTGTGATTTACAGTGTTTTCACAAACTACAAGTGCAATGAAGTGTGCCTTCAATTCTACTGCATTGCTCAACATGCCCCGGTTTACAATGATTTCTCACCCCATACAGACGTCTGGGGGTCTTCCCTTTCCTTAGATAAACTATGTCATTTTTTGTAAACACGTGGCACACAGACATGACTCCAAACCCGGCATCAGTGTCTCTGGCGTCAGTAATGCCAGTAACATGACGGCAGCCTCATGATTAACGTTGTCTTTGGTGTTCTCTGACACCGAATCTGATTCGAAAACACCTCTCAATATAAAGAAATTCTCTGAACCTGTTTGACTCAAATTAATACCAGTGACAATAGGTTAGGTGGCGTTATTGTTACGGTCAACTCTAATGCTAACCCTTAAGCCAAAACTCAAAACCCAGCCACTAACTCAAATACTACGTACTACCCACAAATACTAACCTTAACCACAATGCAACTTCTACACTAAACTAATCCCTATGCCTGAAAATAGCCTATTACATGGGGACTGGCCAAATGTCCCATAGGGGTCAAATGTTTCTCGTTTCCTATCCTTCCATAGATTTTTGGTTCCCACCAGAGTAATTAAACCTGTATGCACCACACATCCCCTTCCTAAGCCTGTTAGGGCATAGAGCTGTCAGTGCTTGGATCTGACTTCTTTCTTAATAGAGGGCATCTCTGTTTTGTGTGTGTGTGTGTGTGTGTGTGTGTGTATAACCCTGTCACAGTCAGTACTCATCTCCTCCACTCACCCCAGGCCTGAGTGTGTCCTTGATTAGATAAATGGCTTTGGCCTGTGGAGGGCAAACATACCAACACTGCCCTGCCTTGGCTGTCTAATTCTGTGTATTCACAGTGATCATGATGATGTCTGTGTCGCATGTGCCACTTTAACCTGACATGAAACCAGAGCACACACGCCATGTTTTCCTGAGTTTTGAGGACATGTACATATATAAAAAATGAAAGGTTTCCAAACCTGAAACCCTTGCCCTAAACGTAATCTTAATTCAAACCTCAATAGCCTAAATTGTATACCTTTTCCTAGCTTTAACCCTAAACCATACACATAAGCCAACAAAAGAACTCCTGTCTTGTGTGTTTAGGCCATCCTGCCTGTGTTTGGATGGCTCTGTATTACCAGTCCAGCATGAAGACATTCAGTTGGTACTGTTCAAACAGTACAGGTGACCTAGTGTTGAACTGTTGACAGCCCTATCTGGATTCAAACATGTGACTACATGGTGTCCACTTTGGTCTCACCCCACACTCAAGCTGCTAAAACAGGCTGAGGGAATGAAGGATAGGAAGGAAATGACAAGTTGGAAAGTGGAGAAAGGAATCACAGAGACGGACAAACAAACTGCCATTATTGACCATATGGAGGTGTTAGGTTGTCTCACCGCACCTCAGTGTGAATGAGTCACCGCTATCCCGCCAGTAGCACTCTATCCCTGCCCAGCTGCTCTGGACTCTGTGGTGTGTCAGGGCTCTGTCCTTCTGGTCCTGGCACACAGACACAGTCAGGCAGGTACATATGCACGCACGCACATGCTAATAGAACGAGAAACAGAGGGTGCAGGAAATACACAAACAGTGTACAGTCGAGTGAGATGTCGGTTGGTTCACCAACGCATCGGTGAAGCGGTTCTTCTTTCTCTCCAGTCGCCATTAATTTCCTGTGATGGAGCCGTGATATCCGCTGCTCTGTTGCCTGCCACAGATCACTTTAGTGGGTAACCATTGAACGGATGATGACTCGGTCACTCCTTGGAAACGTTGCACTCCCAGACAGTTTATGACAAAGATCACTCATTGCACTTTTAATGTCCGGCTGTGTAAGGAAACGTTGTTTGGGCACTGTTGCTGCATTTTTGTTACAGTTGCAGATTGCGAGATTGAGATTATTATCATTATTATTATTGTGTTGATTGGTGTTGCTGTGTGTCCTTTGCAAATCCTCTTCTGATTTGCCATTGGACTATTCATGTGAATTATGCTTTTTCAGATTTCTCCTGTCTGATTGCCGGTTGGTAGTGATAGTGTCTGTGTGAATTTCTTGTTTGGTTGTAAACACAGACTTGGCTTTGGCATTAAAATCAATGTGTTAGGATTGATATGTGTTTGGTAATGAAATCAATGGGTTACTGCTGTTGGATTGATATGTGTTTGGTAATGAAATCAATGGATTACAGCTGTAGGATTGATATGTGTTTGGTTATAAAACCAATGGGTAACAGCTGTAGAGTTGATATGTGTTTGGTAACAAAATCAATGGGTTACAGCTGTAGGGTTGATATGTGTTTGGTAATAAAATCAATG
This sequence comes from Esox niger, assembly GCA_016801105.1. Lineage (NCBI taxonomy): Eukaryota > Metazoa > Chordata > Actinopteri > Esociformes > Esocidae > Esox > Esox niger. The sequence goes on along the minus strand of JACXGJ010007472.1, from coordinate 8,730 downwards.
GGTTACAGCTGTAGGATTGATATGTGTCTGGTATTGAAATAAAATGTTCCCTACAATCAGTAGAGATGAATGACCTGCCACCTTTCCAAATATTTGCAATTTATTTTCTCGTATCTCCCGCCTTCTCAAATAATCAATCCACTGCTCTGTTTATTGCCGTAAGTGTAGGAGTTACCCCTGAGTATTTGTTATTAGGAAAGATCATATTACAAGTATAATATGTGAGCTGGCCTTGCTGACACTGCATGGCATTTCTGTGTTAAAGTGAACAATGTATCTATATCTGTCTGGCAAAGCAAAAGTTCTCAAACCCTTACTGGGGACCCCCAGTCATTCCTTGTGTTAAATCTATTCCAGTGCTAGCACACCTGAATACATTTGTCTAAACATTAATAAGCCGAATACTAATTAATGCTGCTTAGCTCAGGGCTACAACAGGAATGTGAGATGTATGGGGGGGTCCTCTGGTGACAGGTGTGGGTGAATCTCTCTGGTAAGGATTCACAGAAATCGGAGTCAGATACCTACATTATACACTATGAATATTCCTCCCTGTTAAACTGTTAGAAAGTCTGTAGACTGGATGCCTTGTCTTTAACTCAATTATTGCTGGTTTTAAGATCTTTGTGTCTGAACATCACAAGTTACCTTGACGATCCATATCATTATGTCCTCTAAATGTGGCCCCATGGGCTTTCGGACCCCAGGGGTGTAGGCAACACTACTGCATAGGGCCTTAATTGCTGTGACAAGCTCCACTAGTGACATCATTCACCAAGTGTCTCTGTGGGAACACTGAGACCGCAACCCATATAGAAACCTATTCATCATATAGCGCTGTAAATTAGACAAGGGCCTGTATGGTTTTGCTCCCAAGTACACTGCAATAGGTAATAGGGCACCATTCGTGACAGTCAGCTGTTTGAGAAGAGAGGATCAGACTGTGGAGAGGCAGGCTGGAGAGACATTAAGAGACCTATCAGAAAGGGAAGTCCCTTAATGAACACATGCATGAAGACATGAATTGAGTTGGAAATGAAAACAGCAGTCTGAAAGTGGTAATCGGTGGCTCACTGGGGGTCCAGAGATGGATTGCAGGAGTTAATTGTGTGCAATATATCCATCCAGGGGTGTTTCTAGGATTTTTTATTGGAGGTTCAAAAGAGGTTGCTAGGCACCAGTCAGGGTTGGCCATGTAAAATCAGAAAATTTTATCAAAAAATAAGTTAAGTTATAAATGCACATGTATTGCAATTATTTAAGTTTGATTTTAAATTATATTGCTACTGTCCTCTGCATAATCAAATTACTGATCTGATTTTGACGTGTTTAGAAACAATGAGGTGCCAAATTGGAAACCAACAAAGCCATCACCAATTCAAATCCGATAGACTAAACACATAGAGGTTCTCTTTGAAACATACAGGGGATCACAGTAGTGGATGTCATAGAAACTTTCATTGAAAACATCCATTAATTAATACTTATTTCTATGGTGGTTGTATTAGTTCTGTTTGCCACATATTTGAGAGTGTAGGACTTTTCAGATAAACTTTACAACACAGAACTCATTTCGTATGGATAAACTGGTATTTGTGTAAAAAAGATAGAGGTCTTGAACAAATAACCATCATTACAATATATATCTTTGAAAATGTTAAGTCTGTACAATTCTTGTTTATCTTTAATATACAGAACAATAATATGCTGTGCTACTCAGCCTCACAACAGCTGTGGTCTGCATTTTTGTGCTGGTCAACAAATATAAACATTCTCCAACCTTATTAAATGTTCTTACAGTTTGGGTTTTTTACACCACCTCATATCTTATAGCCTATTTCAAGCATTTTATAAAAAATTATTAATATCCTATTTCCTTTCCATGTTATCTTTTTCCTAACTTCTCCCTTATTAATAAATACAAGTCAATTTTTATTCTAATACTTTACTTTCCAAATAATGCTGCATTTATGTATAGCCATTTAAAACAGGCCAATAACAAAAATGGTATAGAACGAAGTTCTAGTTTTTGACAGAAGTTTTAAGTCTGCAGGCCGTGAACAACATACATTTTCTTCCAAAATACGATATATATTTTTTAACTCTTGTTCGCCACAGTCTCGATGATAAGCGCGTTCTATTTCATGATTTTTTTTACTATTCTATGATCTACTCACGACTGAAACCACCATTGCTGCTAACACTGGAATGTGTTTCTTGGCTAATATAATCTGATGCCTTGCATGAGAAACGTCATGCAAAACAATTTGAAATAGTCAAAATGACATTTGAGGTATCTGCAATTATTATTTTGACTTGACAAAACTAAATTACAGATATCTTCAATTTCCATTTGGGATGTGTGACGAGTCGAGTGTTGTTTTCAGTGAGGTAATTGCTGATACCTGTAATAAAATTTGGACTTGTTACAACTAAATTACATGTCTTTAACTGTATTTTTGACTAGAAAGAATGACGTTACAGATATCTTGAATCAAAATTCGGACTAGTCAAAATGTAATAACGACTAGTCAATATTACGGTGTTGATATCTGTCATGTTAATTCCGGATAGTCAAGTCTAGCGTATAAATGTTAAAACGGTGGTGGAATATCAGTAGAAAGTTACTTTATCTCAGTAGTACCTTTCTATGCTGCTCGTAACTGCGCCTCGCAATGGAATACTAAATACAGGTTCCACCAAATTCATTAACTGCAAAAAATTACATTTCTTAATATTTTATATAATATCATTAGAATATATCTTTCTCTATTACCTGGCAAATCCTCTGCCCATTGTTGAGTACAGTTATGTCTTGCGAACATCAATGTAATGATCGTTTGAGAGGAGAACAAAGTTTGTTTGTCAAGTAATACATCATTGGCTAGTCATGTTATTATTGTAATTGTTCGTTTTTCTATTAGGGGTCCAAGCAGCAAAGATGTGTGTACCCTATTGTAATTGTTAGTTTTTTTATTAGGGGTCCAAACAGCAAAGCTGCGAGAACCCTATTGTAATTGTTATTTTTTTAATTATTATTATTATTGTTATTCTGTTTCTTCTGCCGTTTTTGCAAGTTTGCCAAATTCTACTGGCTAACTTTTTAAAACTTGGCACCATAGAGGGCTCTGCCAAACTCACAAAAGATGTTTGGTGTCCATATGGTCAATACCAGTGTCACAGGATGCATATACTACGTGCTGAACAACCTTCCTTGAGGCCATTTTAATTTGCGCCTAACAAAATTTAGGCTAGTGAACAAAATTGTATTCATTTTTTGTTGCTTTCTTTCAAACTAACTAGATACTGTACTGTAATTATAGCTTAGTGTACTGAAGTTGGCTAGCTAGCTAACCCTACAGAAGCATCTGGCTAAATTAAACTGAAGTTTGCATACCTCATGCATAGTCCACACTATCTGTTTTAAATATGTGAATATCAAAATAACTTCTACAATGACACAAGCTTGCGTTGGGGATCCCGACTACAATCCTGTCAACGTTCAGGAAGTGTTACAAAATGTGTTTTTCAATGACTGCAACAGAACAAAGGAAACAAATGCATGCGCTTGTTTTATTGTGTTTAATATAACCTGCTTATTAGGATTAGTGATCCACACCCGCTGTGTTTTTATCCTGTTAAACTGCCATTCCACGGCACACAGCGACTCAGAACATAACCTATTTACCCTAAGCCAGATTGACAGCGCTCTCTGCCAATGAGAATTGGGGGACAATCATTTTTCATGGGGCAGGTGATCCCCATGCCCCCCACTGGTCCCGCTCCTGTATCCATGAATAACATTTAAACGTTAGTGGGCAAATTGTATAAAATCTGTTTGATTCTACCTTAGTGTAGATAAATGCAATTTTATGTATATCTGTTTCCCTGGGTAATACATCAGCGACTGTTTACCGTTTGTCTTTTCATCCATGGTGTCTTTGGTGCAGGGCCTCATTTGCACATCTTGAATGGCATTTAGAAATTGCCACTTGTGCCCAAACAACTATTATCCCACTTGTAACATTCACTATACCTGCTGTAAAACTTGTGAACTTTCTGCCCTCCTCTATTTGCCTTAATTGCACATTGAGTATTGCCATTTGTACTGGATTTGCCTTCCCTGCACATCTACACATTCCACTAGTATACTTAAAATGTTCTGCCCTTTATTTGCACAATAATACCCAATTTTACAATAGTCCATTGTGTGCAGTGGTGAATCAAACTTAAATAAACAGCTGATTAGTGATGGGGAACAGGTGTGTCCTCGGGGTGCGCTGTGCCCGTCAGTCTCCAGCCAGTGGGTAGTACGTTGGCGAGGCGGCGTGCCACACGGAGCAGATGTTACAGACATAGAGAGAGAAAACAACAGAGGCCTGCTATGAGTATTGGCCATCAACAGAGGCACGCAGGACAGATGTTTTAGTGTTTTAACAAAGTATCCATCCCATTGTGATCCAGGTCACAACCAGGGAGAGTTACTAATGGTCTTAAAACCCATCGGAAAATGGAGCATTCCTCTTAGATTTTTTTACAGTGGTATTCTACTTGTAGTTACCTTACCTTTTGAAATAATCATTCTTGGAGAACAACACTATGAAATTGAAAGTGACAGAGGAGAGAAAAGGGACAGGCACTTTGTCTTTGTTACTCTGATAGGTGGAGAGAGAAAATCCCTGTTTACTCCCTCCCACTGGTTGCTTTTATAATATAAATGAAAAGGAATTGATCTAGCACAGGTATCATTATCAACTATTGCTTTATGCTTCTGTAGTCGGCTAACGTTTTGCTCTCTTTTTTCAGTTTTGCAGTATCATTTTATCATTGTATTCTTTGACTTCCTCTTAAAATGATTCTCTGCTGAGCTGATTTTCCCACTTGATAATTGTGTGCATTTCTATCTGACAGTAATGGCTGTGTCCTGCACCATTAACCTGCCAGTCATAGGCCATTACCTCGCTAGTGGCTCCCAACTATGCTGATCCACAGTAACAGCTCCTGCTTTTTATTTATTTCTCTTCAGACAGCAGTAAGCCTTATTCTGTAACTGTGGCAATTTAATTTAAATACATCAGGGGTGCTGCAGTGTCTCTCCAGCAACCTTTTCAATACTATGATTCCACAGGTTAAGGAAAACAATGACGAAGTGCTATGTTGGAGATCTGTTTTCATGGGGGCTGTAGTATTTGCAGGGAGGCAATCAAATCAACTCTGATCTGTTTTATATGATGTACTAGGGAAAGACCCAGGGAACTGACACGCAGGGTGTGTTCATGGCCATGGAGGGTTTTATATTATTTGTTTTATTTACGAAAAATAGAAGAGAGAGGGCAGAGGGGGGTGGTTAGGGAGAGATCAGACTTAAAGGACAAACCTTTTTTATGATTCTTTATCGCTGGGGTGGCCTGCCGGTGATGGTTTTGGAAGAATGGGTGCTTGCCGTTTTGTGGACCCTACAACTCATGGCCTTCCTCTTCCGTGGTGTGGTTTTGCCTTGTTCCACAATTTTAATGCTGGCGTCCACCTCAAGCTGCTCTCCTGGAAACCCCTACTGCCTACTCTGACTAGGCTCTAAATTGTGTAGGGCAGGGTTGACCCAGCTGGTAGGTTCCAGAAGGTTCCGTAAAGTATGAGCTGTTTTCTTTTGGGGTACAGGAGCTTGCTCCACAACATTTTTCTACACTGAAAAACATTTTTTTTTTAAATGTGTGAGATGAAAATACTTGAATCATGCAAAGGAATCTGCAAGTGGGGTGAGACACTTTTCCTTATAGCAAGACAGATAATGTGAAAACGGCCTACATCATCTCATTAAGACAACTGAACACCAGAAAATCATGCTTGTTCACATTTGTTGTTCAGTCAGAATAAAACTATGGCTTCGTTTCAGAATGTGTGTCTAGTAAAATGTTTTGAAACCACAGACATATTTTCTTGGTTTTTTTGTGCATTTTGTACATTGTCCAAAACATTTCGAAAAAATAAATGTTTTCTAAAACAACCACTGCCAATACAGTCACCAACAGTTACCACAACCAGTATATAAATCTGGGCTGTGCACAAACAGGAATTTAAGTTGTTTTTTTAGGATGCTGTCACAGATGTCAGTTTAGGGTGTAGTCTTTGTTGATAATCTCTTTCTCTATGTCGTGTGTCTCTGTGTGCCATCAGCTCATGCAGGATTTTGTTTAGATTACTGTCAGCCAACCATGACTGTTCCATAAAACTGGCACCGGTTTCTTGTGTACAAATGGATATGAAGGGAAATGATGACCCGAATTGAAGCTAACAATGTGAGAACCAAGATCCAAATTATCATCTTCCAAAATAATTGTAAAAAGCTTCTGGTAAAATTATTATTTATTGACGTCAGTTTGTTTAAAATATTATCTGAAATATTACAAAAAACTTGAACACTAAACTCACAAAAACCATTTTGATCATGCTAATGATATTGGCAATTAGATGAGAGATTATTTCTAGAACTGATCATGTTCTATCATTGCAATAAAGCAATTAAAAATCAGTAAAGGTGCCTCAGCAAACACCACCAAGCAGCTGCTGTGTGAATATTAATGCTTATGTAATATGCTTGATTTAATTACTGATATCACTTTTAAATCTGCTCCTGTCATAAGCCTCATCTGTGATAATGCAACTCAGAGTGTTGGTGCATTAATGAATCTGGGGGATTGGGGGTTTCCAGTTTGCTGATTTGTTCTATTCAACATCAGCTGATCAGTATCACAAAGCTAAGAATAGACAGAGATCTGTATGTATTTATGAGAATGGCCATACTGCATTTACCATCAGTGCCTGATTTTAAGGGAGTTGTCAAAGGTACAACATCTGGGCATCTGGATTCGGCTGGCTTAGGAGGTCACAGATAGGAAATGAGTTCCTGAGGATTAGGATTTAAACCTGGTTGTTACTTCTTTTTGGGAGTTTGCTGCCTCATGGCCACATGATCTCTGGTCCTTGTTTCAATATGTACATATATATTTAAGGTATATTAAGAGGCCACTGCATTTTTTATCCTTTAAAAACTTGCCACTTGTGCACAGAACACACACATGACATAAATGCACACACACCATACACACACCTAGGTTCTGTACAAACACACACACACACGCCATACACACACCTAGGTTCTGTACAAACACACACACATGCCATACACACACCTAGGTTCTGTACAAACACACACACATGCCATACACACCTAGGTTCTTTACAAAACACATTACAGTTCCTTCTTCTAGAGCCATCAGTCTCCTTTGACAAGTTGAGTCCTTCACTGTTGTTGGACATATCCTCTACAGTACATCCCTCTCTACTTGTCATTCCCAAGACTCTCTGTGTATGTTAGTCTTTCTTCGCTGTAAGTGTCCATACATCACCATACTCCAAGTGAGGTTCTACTGAGCCTCAATCTCTATAATTGTAATGAGTTGCTCTCTGTAAGTACCCCTGGCTGCTGTATTCAATCTCTATTTGTGTTGGAGTGCCCCTGTGTGACTCCACCAGGTTAAGTGCTACCTGTCTCCCAGTCTATTTACCGTCGTTGTCTATCATCAACCCCCCTGGCAGAAGATCACTGTAATGCTCAAACAGACTCATAGTGGGCGCACACACACACACACACACACACACACACACACACATACACACACATTCTGTGGGTACCTGTAGTGTACACATTTTCTGTGATTAAGCACATAGTGGTGGCAGGGGGCATTACTCAAGGTCTGTGGGGTGAGAGGTTTTGCCAACAGACCAGCAATTTTTTCAGCAGGAGACATTTGTTCATTAATTATGCCATTCATTTCTGCATACTATAATTTTTTTCTATTTTATTTTAAATACTGCAGTGTAATTTAATATAATCCTTTCCATCATTAATCTCTGTTTCGTAGTACACTTTTTTGTTTGTCTGAAAAGTCTGACTTATTGGCATGTTATTAGTCCCAATCCCTCAATTCGTCCCCCATTCACTTGGATTTATCGGTTCTAACAGTCAGATTTTAATGGGTGCATGGTTATCACTAAAAGAGAATATTTTATACATCTTTTCAGAGCAGCTTCTGGTTACTTGTCATTATGCACAACAGACATCTTTAACATCCTTAACATAAAGTTACGTCCAGAAATAATTGGACACTGTCAGAAGTTTTGTTACTGTGGTTGTTCACCAAAATATAATGATGTTACAGTTAATTAATTAATATGGGCTTAATGTGCAGTCTCTCAGCTTTAATTTGAGAGTATTCACATCCCAATTGGAGAAGGGTTTAGGGGGTTTAGGAATTACAGCCCTTTAATCTGTAGCCCCTCTTTTTCAAGGGACCAGAAGTAATTGGACTATTGACTCAAACATTTTCCTAGACATAGACAGGTGTGTTTCATGGAAGGGTGTGGGATATTCCTTTGTAATTTCTTCATCAATTAAGCAGGTTAAAGGTCTGGAGTTAATTCCAGGTGTGGCATTCGCACATGGAAGCAGTTCCTGTGAACCCACAACATGCGTTCAAAGGAGCTGTCAATGCAAGTGAAACAGGCCATCCTTAGTCTGCAAAACAAACTGTATAGGGAAACAAAGTGTATAGGGATGTATTGTCTGAATTGTATAGGGATGTATTGTCTGAAGTGTATAGGGATGTATTGTCTGAAGTGTATAGGGATGTATTGTCTGAAGTGTATAGGGATGTATTGTCTGAAGTGTAT